>BSBK01002385.1:1322500-1392895 GCA_027943335.1 Chamaecyparis obtusa
TTAGTGGGAGCGTAAATCAGATTTCCATGTAGTTGACATTGTTTACAGGCTTTAGCATACTATGTAGCTTCCTTTTACATATCTAGCCAATAGTAACCAACTCTAATAAGCTTACAGGCCAGTGTTAGGCCACTCAAGTGAGATCCATAGATGCCTTCATGCACCTCAGCTAACGCACACTTAGACTCATCAGGTTCTAAATACCTAAGGAGGGTACCGTCTAGACCTCGCCTATACAAGTTGTTAGCTATGATGACATACTGTGCAACACTGTGGATTAGGTGATATTTCTCATTCCAGGTGTAAGTATCCTAAATAATCTAGTCATGAAGGTACAATTAGATGTGATGGTAGAAGGATGAATTATGTTCAATGATTGAATAGATCATTTGAGATTCAGGGGCATCATAGGTTGGGTAGAGTAATGTTTCCACCATGAATTCATGTTGGAAGTCATTCTCTGGCATCTGTAGCATAGAGGAAAGAGTAGCCATTACATCAGCCACTTTGTTGTCTACCCTTGGAATCTACTAGAAGGTGATATGTGCAAAGTACTTGTAGAGATCATCGACCATCCATTTGTAAGGCACCAGTTTGTCATCCTTTGTTTGATAGATGTCATTAACCTGATTGATAACTAATAATGAGTCTCTGAAGACTTTGAGTTCATCCACTCACCATTTGATGGCTATCTTCATGTCATTAATTAGAGCTTCATACTCAGTGATGTTGTTTGTACAAGGAAACAACATCTTGTATTCTTTGGATAGAGAGTACCTTTTTGGCATGAGGAATAGTATCCCAACACCTGACCCCTATTGGGTGAATGATCTATCAAAGAACATGGTCCATGATTGATGTGTGAGAAGCATAATGGACTCATCTAGGAATTCAATTCTCAATGGTTGATGATCGGTGAGAGGTGCCTCTGCCAACTGATATGTGATCACCTACCCTTTGATGGATTTTCTTTCTACATACTCGATGTCAAACTCACTGAGTATCATGACCCACTTTTCTAGTCTACCTATGAGGGCAGCTTTACTAAGACAGTATTTTAATGGATCAATCTTGGCAATGAGAGGTGTAGTGTGAGAAAGCATGTAGTGTTGCATTTTCTGTGAAGAAAACACCACTACTAAGAAATCCTTCTCTATGATAGAGTAGTTCACTTCATATGAGACCAGTGTCCTACTAATGTAATAAATAGCTCTTTCTTTATTATTATGATCTTCTTGAGCTAGTAGGACACCCAATGACATGTCTATAGCAGAGATGAAAAGAATGAGAGACTTCCCAGGAATAGGAGGCATCATTATCTATGGATTCACAAGATACTATTCACTACTACATTTGGGGCCAAATTTTGACAAAAGTTTCCAACGGGTAACTTTTTCTTACGAATTTGGTGTTTTTTTTTTGGTAATAGGCCCCGATGATGTTGGTATTCTGATGGGTGTTTAATTGACCATCAGAACTCTGACAGATTTGGTGTATACATTTTTTAAAAAAGTGAAATATCCTCATCATTTTTATTTCATTTGGAGAGCGGGAGAAAAGGAGCAAAAGCTGAGCGCGGGAGAAGGTATGTGATTTCTTCATCTTTTGAGCCTCTGGCATCATATTCGAATGCATTTAATTTTATTGTTGAGGGAGTTTCTCTTTGAAATAACCACATTCTACTAGTGTTGTGCCCTAGCCAGTGCTATATCTCTATTATTTGATGTTATTGGTGCTTGTGCTCAAGGATATCGATTCATTGTATTCAAATGTTTGGATTCACGTTTGTTGATATTACTGGCATATGTGTTTAATGATGCCATTGTATATTGTTGTCACTGAAATGACCACATTCTACTAGTTTCATGCCCTAGCCCATGCTTTAACTCCATTATTTGATGTTATTGGTGCTTGTGCTCAAGGATATCCATTTTTTTGAAATGTTGACTGTGGTTATCAAATGGACAGCCCGTGAGCTTCTAGCTAGGTGCCATTTGTATTGATAGCTTAGCACATCAAATGTATTGTATCATTGATAGTTGAGACTTTGTTAAAAGGAAATAGGAAAAAGAATGATTTTTATTTAGTTTCTCTATTTTGATCCCTAAGTGGCTTACAACCCTAGAGAAGTATATGCAGATTTACGGATCTAGTTGCAGGATACATAGCAGCCGATAATTCACAAGAAATCCATGCATCCAATTTGAATAGAAATTAATACAAAGAACCAGGGTCCTCCAATGGCTCAATCATCCGGACCTTGATTGTCCCCTCAACCAGTGACCCTTCAAAACTGGGTTGTCATGCAATCAATGAGTGATCCTTCATTCTCCTGGTCTGCCCTGCATCCAAACATATTGGAAATACACAATACAATGATAACAAGTCTTTCACAATCCCCCTTCCCCCAAGGAACACTATCAACCATCCCTTCCACATAGCATTTCACTATTTTATGAGTGGATTGTGCAGGAACAATTAACATTAAACAAGGAGCAAACTCCTCAACACATCTTGGAAACCATTGAATTCAATAATAAATGAAACCTAACACCAACACTATTCCTTTCATAGTTGCAAGATACATAGCAGTTGATAATTCACAAGAAATCCATGCATCAAATTTTTATAAGGATATCCTACTAATCAATAGGAATTTTCTTGATATGACCAATGATTATGCATTTTGATGGCAGTGTGCTAGTTCAAAAGGATAATATAAATCTGAAACAATTTTTTCTTATTTTCTCAAACTATAAATGTGGTTAAAAGGAAAATATTATGTGGAAAACTCACAAACCAAGCTAGCAAATGATTGTACATCAAATTATTCCTATATTCATTCAAGTATTGCTATGCTTCAGCTACCTGACCTTTGAGCTTCATCTAGAGGAATGTGTAGCTTTAAGATAGAGTTACTTCTTGGGCCTTACAATAGGGTGGAATATGATCAAGATTTGTTTAGGCTGTATCTTTCTTAGTCCCATTGTTAGGTTCTTACGATTCATGGTTTGAATCTATTATGGTTGTGTAAGGGATTTGTAGATGCTTTTTCTAACATAATTATTGGACACCATGATTGGAACAATTGGTTGTTGGCTATTGTACACTTGAATCATAACTGTCAATGGTTCTTTGTGTTCAAGAATTCGTTGATCAATCTTTGAGATTTATTGTCCCAGCTTTAAAAGAGTGATAAAAGATATAGTGAGTGCTATCTTTTCCAAGTGTTTTGTGGGTGCCATTATCTTCTAGGATTAATTGCTGGAACCAAATTATGTTCTTTTCCTCTAGTAAATATTGCAAACACAATCATCTTCTTGGTGAAGGGTTGCTTCCATCCCCATGAGGCACTATTACATGGTTTCCATTCCCTTGTAGTATAGTGAACCTAATTTAATACAAGTGTGCACTATTTTGGGATCCATAATTTCTGGCCCATACACTGTGGTTGTTAGCCTAAGACAGGCCTACCTTTGCATATAATAAGAGGCCAACATGAAACAAACATCCAGAAGTTAGGGGGTTGTTCCCTGTCCATAATTTATTATTTAAGTGCTAAGTGATGATGGGTATATCGTGTAATTCATACCTAGTGTGTCTCTTTCTTTCTCTCCACATTTCACATTAGGAGTATATGCTATAAAATACCAATGAAATCAACTATTGGTCAAATCTAATCAAAATTGCAGTATAAAGATTAAAATCGATCTTGAAGAAATATGGGAACCATTTTTTACAGATATTGTACAAATGAAGAGAAGACTCCCAAGAGGAAATGCTTCAATGTGGAACAATTGAATGACAATATTTTACTTTTATATGCACATCTGCAATGTTTTTGATATATTTCTGAGATAACAAAACCATAGAAAGAATAGCATATAGAAGAAAGTAAAGAATAATGATCATATTTTTAGATATTGTGTAAACTTAAAGGAAAGAATGCTTGGTGGGGTTATCGTGCAATCAGTGAGTGATCCTTCATTCCCCCCTCTTCCAGTGATCCTTCAAAACTAGGTTATCATGCAATCAGTGAGTGATCATTCATTCTCCTGGTCTGCCCTACATCCAAACATATTGGAAATACACAATACAATGATAACAAGTCTTTCACAATCCCCCTTCCCTCAAGGAACACTATCAACAAGTGACCCTTCTTCTTATCAGCCATATCCAATGTTTCATTGAAGTTAGAGTCAAGAATGAAGGTCACCTTACCCATACCATTCATGGATTTTGAAATGTTATTCCAAACTCCTGAAAAATTTTCTATTGCTTCTTGTTGCTTCTTTAAATACTTCTTCTACCACAATGTCCTCCTACCCCATCTTCTTGATCTTCCTGGCTAAAGCGGATGAATCCACACACAATAACCCAAAATGAAGGGTTTTGTATCCTTTAATGAATCTCAATCACTGGTAACGCATGGACAGTCAAACCAGTAGTCTCCAAAGCATTCAATAAGTGAATATGAATGTTTGAAAACTTTCCTCTCAACTTCCCCAACCACTCCTAATTGGTTAGAGGGATATTTTTAGAATCTCCACTATTCCTATCCTTACCAACAATTCTTAAACATACTTTATCCGATATGATAATAACATGCTAAAATGAACCAATGGCATGTTCTTCATGTGGTACAAGGAAGATTCAGCTATCAAATCTTCCTTTGTGCAAGCTGAGCGTGAGAGAAGGTATGTGATTTCTTCATCTTTGATTGGTATCTTTGACGGGCAATGTCTTTCGAGCCTCTAGCATCATATTCAACCACAAATTTCAAATGCATTACATTTTATTTAATCATGAATGCTCACTGAAATGACCGCATTCTACTGGTGTTGTGCCCTAGCCCGTGCTTTATCTCCATTATTTGATGTTATTGGTGCTTGTGCTCAAGGATATCGATTCACTATTTTCAAATTTTTGGATTCATGTTTGTTGATATTACAATTCATCATATCAGATAAATTATGTTTAAGAAGTTTTAGTGTCTAAACACTCAACTAATCCCTCTAACCAATTAGGAGTGGTTGGGGAAGTTGAGAGGAAAGTTTTCAAACATTCATATTCACTTATTGAATGCTTTGGAGACTACTGGTTTGACTATCCATGTGTTAATGTTTAGAAGAGATCAATGAAGTATTTAAAGACATTCTTACATATTTGGAGAGGTTTAAGAGGCACTTATCATGACTGTACCCTCACAAACAGCAGCATAGACTGGTTTTACTAAGTTTCCTTTCTCTGCCACAGGGGTACAATTAGAGGGTTCATTGACAAAATGATCCTTTGAATGGTTACTATGAATATGAATGATTTGATATAGCATATTGCTCATTTTACTTGAAGTTTGGAATAGCTTGTGCAAGGGTGAAAGTAGTTTTGATCATTTTGGTCGTGACTGTTCCTCTACACAGTCAGAAAATGTAACTGTCTAATGATTATATGTAATGTTGAATGGATTAAATGCTTTATTCTTGGTAGAAGTGAATGGAAGGAATAGTGTTGGTGTTAGGGTTCATTATTGTTGAATTCAATGGTTTCCAAGATGTGTTGAGGAGTTTGCTCCTTGTTTAATGTTAACTGTTCTTGCATAATCCACTCATACAATAGTGGAATGCTATGTGATTGACAATTTCATACAACTAGTCCTTTGGCATGTATTAAATAAAATTCAGTCACTTATTGAATGCTTTGGAGACTACTGGTTTGACTGTCCATGTGTTACCAGTGTTTGAGATTCATTAAAGGATACAAAACCCTTCATTTTGGGGTTATTGTGTGTGGATTCAAATGTAGGTTTGATTTGGTTAATGTTTAGAAGGGATCAATAAAGTATTTAAAGACAATCTTACATGTTTGGAGAGGTTTGAGAGGCACTTATCATGACTGTACCCTCACAAACACCGGCATAGACTAGTTTTACTAAGTTTCCTTTCTCTATTTTGAGGTTTCCTTTCTTTGCTGTAGGGGTACAGTTAGAGGGTTCATTGACAAAATGATCCTTTGAATGGTTACTATGAATATGAATGATTTGATATAGCATATTTCTCAATTTACTTGAAGTTTGGAATAGCTTGTACTTGAAGTTTGGAATAGCTTGTGCTTGTGTTGGAATTCTTGGTAGAAGTGAATGGAAGGAATAGTGTTGGTGTTAGGTTTCATTTATTATTGAATTCAATGGTTTCCAAGATGTGTTGAGGAGTTTGCTCCTTGTTTAATGTTAACTGTTCCTGCACAATCCACTCATACAACAGTGAAATGCTATGTGATTGACAATTTCATACAACTGCTCCTTTGGCGTGTATTAAACAAAATAGAATTTTTAGCATATTATTATAATTCTATTTCTTTGTTGTAAACATGCCATTGGTTCAGTTTTGTAAAAAAAAATTCGTGTACAAACTTTTTTTCTATTTTTTCCATTTGATAACCACAGTCAACATTTCAAAACAATGAATAACATCAAATAATGGAGATAAAGCATGGGCTAGGGCAAGCCACCAGTAGATTAAAACCGAACCAATGACATGTTTACAACAAAGAAATAGAATGATAATAATATGCTAAAAATTATATTCTATTTAATACACGCCAAAGGACCAGTTGTATGAAATTGTCAATCACATAGCATTTCACTATTGTATGAGTGGATTGTGTAGGAACAGTTAACATTAAACATAGCCAGTGTTCTCTTTACTTTCTCAAATATTTGCAAGTCAAAAACATTAGAGTTGTATAATACATTGTTAGTATCCTTTTTCCATGGGTCCTAGGTCTTTGGGTCCATGGAAAGGAAATAGATTACAAAATACACTTCAAAACAAAAGAAAAACTTAGCAAATTCAGTCTAACTCATTGTAGATGAAGGAACAGTCATGCTAATAGTTCCTCTAAGTCTTCCAAAACATTTATTGAACTCCCCTAAAGTCCTATTGGATCCCCAAATTGCTTAATCCAATCAACTTACATCAGGATCATGAGAAACTTCAAAGGATTAAAAACATTACTTGGAACAGTCAAATCATTATGCTTTCAAATCAATTACCTATCGACATATCCCTTGTGAGGGAGAGAAGCCAAACACATAAAGAACATGCACATAAACACAGTAGCTGAAAAACTTAAATGGAATACACCAAGAAGTACCAAATGATGAATGCTCAATTGTTGTAATGGCAAAGCATCATAACCATCCATTTCTAGAACTTGATTTTATAATCTAAATGATTTTTCTATAGTCATAATGATTTTTCTAGAACTTGATTTTGTAGTCTTAATGATTTTTCTATAGTCCTAATGATTTTTCTATACTCTTAATGATTTTTCTTTCGTCCTAATGTTTGTTGCTCTTGATAAATTAGGCCTTGAATTTGAATTTTTGTTCATTGTTTTATTTCAGCTTGATATTTCATTCATTTTTCATATACACAGAGAGTACACATGCTGATAAAAAAATGAGCTATTTGATTAAGGTTAACTATTCATGATTGTAAATAGTCAATATTTCTGATGGTACTCCTTGGTGTATTTCATTTTAAAATAATCATGTTTCTATGGCTATGATAAATGTCCCTTTGTGTTGAGAAAATTAGAGTTGAAAAAATGGTTGCAAAAAAATCATCCTTCTTCCACCAACATTCTAGTCAATGTACAAGTAACGAGTCATTCTATTCAAGAAAGACCATGTCTGACAATATCAACGCAGAACAAAATAAGGAGTATGCAGAATTTAGTGATTGTATCTTCCATTAGAGCCACTTCATATGCACAGGTGATGAACATGCATATTTACCTGAGCACTATTGGGAGCTTACCCAACAGCATATACCTTCTATGATCAACTCTTATATGCACAAGTGATGAACCTTCAGATTTTCTTAAGCAGTACTTTTAGTAGTCCTCCTACACATGTACTATTGTGAAAATCATCACAAGTCCATTTGTTGGAGGGCTACTAAAAGTACACATGTTTGGAGGTCTAAAGGAAACAAGAGAATTTGAAGAGTCATGAGTCTTAAGATTGTACTTAATATAGCCAAACTTCATTCAATGGTACATTCAAACATGAAACAAACCATTCTTAAACCAAATTAAACTAGTAAACCAAAGGACATACTGATTATAAGTAAACTAGTAAACCAAAGGACATGCTTTTACTACTAAGTCTCTATTTTTTGGGCATACTAATTATAAGTACTTGACATATATCACAAATGTTGCTAATTAAGGTTGGCGGGATGATTACGCCTATCCTGAAAAAAGATTGTGAAATCATTATGTTTTCAAATCAATTACCTATCGACGCATCCCTTGCAAGGGAAAGAAGCCAAACACATAAAGAACATGCACATAAACATGACAATTGAAAAACTTAAATGGAATACACCAAGAAGTACCAAATGATGAATGCTCAATTGTTGTAATGGCAAAGCAATATTAGAACCGTCCATTTATAGAACTTGATTTTTCTATAGTCCTAATGATTTTTCTTATTTCTTGTCTGTGCTTGGTGACAGGATTTTGAACATTTTTGACATACTTAAATGGAGTACACAATACCAAATGATGAATGCTCAATTGTTGTAATGGCAAAGCATCAGAACCGTCCATTTCTAAAATTTGATTTTGTATAGTCTTAATTATTTTTCTATAGTTCTAATGATTTTGAAAATTGTTGACAAAGAGTGTTTCTTTTTTTTATTGTAGTATAAATGATTTTTCTATAGTCGTAATGATTTTTCTTATTTCTTGTCTTTTGTCCCTTTTTTATTTCCTATGTCTATGCTTCGTGACAGGATTTTGTCACCTTCTTTTGATGGTATATTTCATTCACTCTATGTGGATCGAATACTATTTTGTTCACTATTTTATTTCAGCTTCATATTTCTTTCATTTTTCATATACATAGAGACTACACATGCTGATAAAAAAATGAGCTATTTGATTTAGGTTTACTTTTCATTATTGTAAATGGTTAATATTTTTTATGGTACTCCTTGGTGTATTTCATATAAAAATAATAAATGTAGTAACGATGGTGCGGTGCATTATTGATATATAGGCTCGATGAATCTTGCCAATGTGCCAAACTGTCGATGTGGTGGTGGGCAGTGTGTGTTGAATACTTCATGGACACCGAACAACCTTGGATGACAATTTTGGTGTTGCCCAAATAGAAAAAAGGTTGCTGATGTGTATATATTTAATGTTTCTAATGTAAATACTATTCATTCTTATATAAGAACTAATGTAGACTGGGCATCACAGGGAAATAATGGCTGCGGATACTTTAGTTGGGTCGATGACAACTCATCTGCATCTATCCACCCATCTCCACTTATCTGTGCTAAAGGATTTGAGTGCAAAACGTGTTAGGCTAGGGCAAATTTCAAAATTATATTTTTACAATGCCTTCTTTGTATTGTAATCGCATATCTTTGTTGCAACCATATGCAGAGATGAACTCAGGAATTAGTTATTTTAGTATTTTCATATTGTAACTAATATTTTAATATGGATATGATGTAACTTCTATTTGCCTCAAGTGCACATATATATGGTTTACATCTTTTTTTAGAATAATTCTTCATGTTTATGGCTCAAGTGAGCCCCAATCTGCTATCAATCACATGATTTAATGTATAGTGTTTTATTGGTTGTTCCATTTATTCCTTGACCTTGACTATGGATTGACTATCATTTTCAAGCTTGAGTGTGACTTCGTAACACGCACCATCTGTAGATTTGTACACAACGCTGATTTACAAATGTAAATAATGCATTGAACGTAATCTATGAATGTTGCATGTATGAAGTCTTGCTGAAGTTTGAGCGTCCTCCCTTTATTCCAGTGAGGGATTGGAATGAGTTCATGTTGGATGCAAAGGATAAAGGGGATACTCAAAGAGGAATTACACCAGAAAATGGGAGAAGGTATAAACATTTTAATAGATTTTTATTATTAAATAATGAAATTTGCATATACTAGTGTTCTAAGCGTCCTCATTACATGATTTAAGGTCTTAGTCCATGGACAAATTAAATTAGACTTACTATCCAAAATACATAAAAAACATGCACATAAACACGACAACTGAGAAACATAAATGTAGATTTCACAATAGCTTAGAAACATAATTGTAGGCATCATAGTCACAATCTTTTGGAGACAATGTAATTGAGTTGTGTACCCAAGCGGTGTAGAGAAACTTCTGCACCCCTAATTCCAAGTTGAATACATCTGTTGGAGGACCTTGTATTCATGAGCAACAGATGTAGTCAACTTGGACTTGGAGGTGCAGGAGTTTCTCTCCACCGTCTGGGTATACAACTCAATTATGTTGTCTCTAAAAAATTGTGACCACGATGCCTACAATTATGTTTCTTAGCTGTTGTGTCCCAGGACCCCTTATGACCCTTTATGACCATTTAAAATCCCTAAGAATACATCTTAGAGGTCTTAAAATGTCGTAAAGGGTCATAAGAGGCTCCTAGGAGGGGCCAGATGAGCTTCCACCTTCACGTGGTTGGCCCTATTAAGTAGAGAATGTTTAACTATTCTTGAAACAAAGAGAAGCTCAATAATTTAAAGCCTCAGTCCATCGAGATGCTGAAAAAATGATAGGAATCAATGATGGAGAGTTTTTAGATTCTGAGAAGACGTATATGGAGTGGAGGCCAGATTGAGTACCAGTGCAAAGTGTTAATAATTATAGCCTTTCGGCCAAGATCAAACTGATCAAATAAATACCCTTGTGTGATTTATAATAATAAGGAGATTATTATTTCATTTATATATATGTGTTGGTTGAATTAGTTAAGGGCCCAAGGTCAGCCTCTTGGCTTTAACATTAAATATATTTAATAAGACCAGGTCGGCTCTCTTGAAGATAATTCAATTCATATATATATGGTGTTGGATTCTAGGGAGAGAAGCACCAAAAATATAATGTGCTTCCCTCCCCCAAAACCTTGATTCTCTACCTTAAGCAAACTTAGATCAGCATATATTGGTGTGAAAGATAAGCAGCTTCGGCTAATAGATAAGAACAAGTCTAAGCATGAAGAAGACAAATGATTAAACAGAAAGAGAGGACCAACTGAACCATATTGTGGTCAGTCTATATCACATTGAGAAACAACATCAAGACTTGAGAATCAAAACAATCAAAATTTTCTTCAAGACCATGCATGATCAACAACATTCCATCAGAAAACAAAACACTAATCTATGTTATCATTAAGCCATAAAATATGTCTTTAAAGTTTAGAAGCATCACAAAAACTTTCAAGAAACATAGTACTATCCAAAATATTTCTTTAAAGTTTATTTCTAATGATTATGATGATTTTGATGTTGATGTTGATGTCTATAATTTATTTCACTTACTGATGCTTGCCTAGATTGAATTTTGAATTGCTAGGTTGGAGAACACTTTCAAAGTTTAGGGTTTGTTCCACATGATACTCTTAGTTACAGCTCAAATGCAACTCAACATATTTTTGATGCTGGGAAACCCACTGTAGAAACTCATCCATAGGTGAAATTTAATGCTATGAATCTTGGCATTGTTAATGTTATTACTTTTCCTCACGTTTCATATTTGTGAAAATGTTTCTTGGCACTGTCTTCTTTTTCAATTCCTATATTTGCAGCTTTTTAGATCATTAACTTAAGCATTACATGTCTTTGTTCAAATTTTATTCTAACACTATATTATATCTTATTCTTATTACAATGTTCTTTATTGTGGGGTAGGAGGTCAATCTTCATTGTCTTCATTGTGGGGGACAGTGAAGATTTCTCTGAGAAATAGTAGGTCTTATTTAGTATCTTATAATAACATGCTAAATTGGTAAAGATGTTATGGGCATTTAATTTGCAATTACTAATAGATTAAGCATATTATCACTATGCTTAATGTTCCATTTAAATGCATTTAACACAAAAAAACAAATTTACAAAACTAAACCAGTGGCATGTTTACAACGAAGATGTGTTGAGGAGTTTGCTCCTTGTTTAATGTTAACTGTTCCTGCACAATCCACTCATACAACAGTGAAATGCTATGTGGAAGGGATGGTTGATAGTGTCCCTTGAGGGAAGGGGGATTGTGAAAGACTTGTTATCATTGTATTGTGTATTTCCAATATGTTTGGATGCAGGGCAGACTAGGAGAATGAAGGATCATTCACTGATTGCATGATAACCCAGTTTTGAAGGGTCACTAGTTGAGGGGACAGTCAAGGTCTGGATGATTGGGCCATTGGAGGACCCTATTTATTTGTATTAATTTCTATTCAAATTGGATGCATGGATTTCTTGTGAATTATCAGCTACTATGTATCCTGCAACTGCATTTGTAAATCTGCATATACTTCTCTAGGGTTGTAAGCCACTTAGAGATCAAAATAGAGAAACTAAATCAGAATCATTCTTTGTCCTATTTCCTTTTAACAAAGTCTCAACTATCAATGATACAATACATTTGATTCCCTAAGATATCAATACAAATGACACCTAGCTAGAAGGTCACGGGCTATCCATTTGATAACCACAGTCAACATTTCAAAAAAATGGATATCCTTGAGCACAAGCACCAATAACATCAAATAATGGAGTTAAAGCACGGGCTAGGGCACGACACCAGTAGAATGCAGTCATTTTAGTGACAATAATATACAATGGCATCATTAAACATATATGCCAGTAATATCAACAAACGTGAATCCAAACATTTGAAAACCAATGACATGTTTACAACAAAGGTCTAATAGAACTCCCAACAATTCTTAAACATACTTTATCTGATATGATGAATTCTTAAACAATTAAGGTTGGAGTAGACATAGTTATCACACTTTTTTTTTGTGTGGTAAAGGGAAAATTTGGCTAGGTCAAATCTTCCTTCATGCTAGTAGTCTACAGAATTAGACCTTTATTAACAATTGATCATATCAGATAACTAGTATGTTTAAGAATTGTTGGGACTGGTCCTTTGGTGTGTATTAAACATAATATATGGAATTTTCAGCATATTATTATCATTCTATTTCTTTGTTGTAAACATGCCATTGGTTCAGTTTTGTAACTTCACTATTGTATGAGTGGATTGTGCATGAACACTTAACATTAAACAAGGAGCAAACTCCTCAACACATCTTAGAAACTCCATTCACTTCTACCAAGAATAAAGCATTTAATCCATTCAACATTACATATAATCATTAGACAGTTACATTTTCTGACTGTGTAGAGGAACAATCACGACCAAAACGATCAAAACTACTTTCACCCTTGCACAAGCTATTCCAAACTTCAAGTAAAATGAGCAATATGCTATATCAAATCATTCATATTCATAGTAACCATTCAAAGGATCATTTTTTCAATGAACCCTCTGACTGTACCCCTGTGGAAGAGAAAGGAAACCTCAAAATAGAGAAAGGAAACTTAGTAAAACCAGTCTATGCCATTGTTTGTGAGGGTACAGTCATTATAAGTGCCTCTCAAACCTCTCCAAACATGTAAGATTATCTTTAAATACTTTATTGATCTCTTCTAAACATTAACCAAATCAAACCTACATTTGAATCCACACACAATAACCCCAAAATGAAGGGTTTTGTATCCTTGAATGAATCTCAATCACTGGTAACGCATGGAAAGTCAAACCAGTAGTCTCCAAAGCATTCAATAAGTGACTAGATTGTATTTAATACATGCCAAAGGACTAGTTGTATGAAATTGTCAATCACATAGCATTTCATTGTTGTATGAGTGGATTGTGCAAGAACAATTAACATTAAACAAGGAGCAAACTCCTCAACACATCTTGGAAACCATTGAATTCAATAATAAATGAAACCTAACACCAACACTATTCCTTCCATTCACTTCTACCAAGAATAAAGCATTTAATCAATTCAACATTACATATAATCATTAGGCAATTACATTTCCTAACTGTGTACTAGAGGAATAGTCACGACCAAAATGATCCAAACATTTGAAAATATTGAATCGATATCCTTGAGCACAAGCACCAATAACACCAAATAATGGAGATAAAGCATGGGCTAGGGCATGACACCAGTAGAATGTGGTCATTTCAAAGAGCATTCATGATCAAATAAAATGCAATGCATTTGAAATTTGTGGTTGAATATGATGCCAGAGGCTCGAAAGATGAAGAAATCACATACGAAGAACATGCCATTGGTTCACTTTTGTAAATTCATTTTTTGTGTAATTAGTAATTGGCAGATTAAATGTAGATAACACCTTTATCAATTTAATTAGCATGTTATTATCATATCAGATAAAGTATGTTTAAGAATTGTTGGGACTGGTCCTTTTGCGTGTATTAAACATAATAAAATTTTTAGCATATTATTATCAATCTATTTCTTTGTTCTAAACATGCCATTGGTTCAGTTTTGTAGATTTGTTTTTTATGTTAAATGCATTTTTCATGAGGAGGGGTCTTGTTCTGAGGAGATTAATGAAGATTGTGCACCTCAAAAACCAATTCATAAGGTACCAATCCATGGTTCCTATTCACTTATATTTTTGGTTTGGTAAATCTCCTTATAAGTTTCATGTCCTTTCTTTCGATTATTATGGATGAGATATATATCTTACATTTAACATTCAACTTCTTTACATTTTAGAACATGTAGTGTGTTTTTTGAGGATTTTACCAAATCAACTTTTAACATAAACCAAAAACACCAAACTGATATCTTGCCCTTGCAACGTGACAAAATATTTGCATTTGACCAATAACTGCAAGCAATTGAACGATAAATCCACATACCTATATCTTTGTAAAATACCTGGAACATCAAAAAGATGGCTAAGTGGCTGCCGCCATGATTTTTATCTACTGAATATGGGAAATAAAAACACCAAAAGGAATCGAATAGAAAACATGATTGGTCACTTCAGAGAGCATTTATGATCAAATAAAATGCAATGCCTTCTCTCGCTCTCGATCAGCTTTCACCCACTCGTTTTCTCCCACTCCTTTTCTCTACAATTGAAATAAAAATGATTTGGCCATTTCAAAATAGTGAATCGATATCCTTGAGCACAAGCACCAATAACATCAACTATTTTGATCTGTGGGTACCCTAATGTTGGAAAGAGTTCTCTTATTAATAAGATTACTCTGCAAGCTTGAAGAAGCGATATATTTTGGCAAATGAAGAGTGGAAAGATGATGATGTTCCTGAGATCATGGATGGACACAATGTTGTAGATAGAATGGGAAGACATCTTTCAAGCCTGGCCCTGGATCCTTCGATAATTGGGGTAGGATCGAGACCCAGGCTAAAAAAATGTCTTCCTTTTTGTTGTGGAATATAGGCTCTATTGTTGCAACAATGACAGACTATGATGTACATATCACAACAGCTGAGAAACATAAATGTAGGCATCATGGTCACAATTTTTTGGAGACACAACATAATTGAGTGCTATTCCCAGATGATGCAAAGCAACCACTACTTTGCATCATCTCAAAAAACCACTCAATTATGTTGTGTCTCCAAAAAATTGTGACCATGATGCCTACATTTATGTTTCTTAGTTGTTGTGTCCAAGGACCCCTTATGACCCTTTACAACCATTTACGATCCCTAAGAATACATCTTAGAGGTCTTAAAATGTTGTAAAGGGTCATAAGAGGCTCCTAGGAGGGGCTAAGTGAGCTTCCACCTTCATGTGGTTGGCCCTATTAAGTAGAGAATGTTAAACTATTCTCGAAACAAAGAGAAGCTCAATAATTCAAGGTCTCAGTCCATGGAGATGCTAAAAAATGATGAGAATCAATGATGGGGAGTTTTTAGATTCTAAGAAGACATATATGGAGTGGAGGCCAGATTGAGTACCAGTGCAAAGATGATGATTCAGTAACCTACATCTATAAAACCTTCACAATTATCCCTTCTTTGGCCTCCACTCATTCCTCTTCTCAAAAATGGTTATCTAGAAACTTTGGATAGTGTTTTCTCATCCATGCACGAAATGTGCTAGTGATCATATAAAATTACTTTAGGCCTCCAGTATTGATGAGATGTACAAGTGTAAAATGTTTTTGTGAGACTGTGATCAATTTTTGTAGTGTACATAAATGCAAGGCAGTGATTATTCTTGACGATCGACAGGTAGCTAGGACTAAAGATAACACAGCTCAAGAGACCATCATAGGTTGTCTCTTTCTTCGGTCTATATTATTGATAGAATGTTTTACCATTCATTAGCTCATCAAATCTAGGGATTTGAAATAATTTAATAGAATATTTTAATGACAACGTATATTATTTAAGTTGACGTTGCATGAATTTATCTACTTCGCACACTTGTATACTATGAAGATAATGATAAAGAAGCATCTCCTCCCATGGCAATGCTTCTTTATCATCGTCCTCATAGTCTACAAGTGTGTGAAGTAGATAAATTTGTGCAACGTCAACTTAAATAATATACATTTTCATGAAAATATTCTATTAAATTCTTTCAAATCCCTAGATTTGATGAGCTAATGAAAGGTAAAACATTCTATCAATAATATAGACCGAAGAAAGAGACAACCTATGATGGTCTCTTGAGCCATGTTAACTTTAATGTGCCTATCCATCATTTTTTTGACAATTAATAATTAATTCCAACAGAAGCGTTATGCATTCGACAGACAAAATGTCAAAAAAAAATAATTTTTGACATTTAGTGCGATAGTAATGCTATACGTTCGACAAGGAACCCTGTCAGACAATAGTGTAGACCTGTCGCTATTCCAATAGTTTAAGTGTCATAAAGAGAACATTTTTGATAGAACTTTCAATAGTGAGGCCATATCATCGACAGGTAGATCTATCAGAATATGATGCTAACTGTTGGAATACCGATAGTTATACCGTCAGAATTAATATGGTTTGACAATCAGTTTCGACAGAGATTGTATATTTTTGATAGGTCTGGTTATCAAAATTTTGATGGATGAACCAGAGGAAATGCCATTTCGAAGCTGTTGTGAGAAGGTGTCGGTAAACCAATAGGTAGGTCTTTTGTTGCAATCATCTACACAAAAATGGTGATGGACTCATGTGTCAAAATTCTGACAAATGAGCATTGCAAATATGACAAATGGCCGTCAAAATTTGGCCCCAAATGTAGTAGTGGTTTGATCTATGTGAGCCCTTTATTGCAATCTTCATCCCATTTGTAAGTCAGAACTTTGTCTAAAGTCTTGGTGAAGGGTTGTAACTTGTCACCTAGTTGTTAGATGAAGTGTTGGATAGACTACAATCGGTCCTAGAGTCCTATCATCTGACTGATATTGCATGGCGGAGGCATTTCCATGATGGCTTGGAATTTTTTAGGATCCACTTTGATACCCTTTGTAGAGATGATGTAGCCAAGTAGTTTTCCAGATGTAACTCTAAATTCACACTTTTTGGGGTTGAGCCTTAGACTGACCTATTCCATTCGATCCCATATAGGACCTACATCTATGATATGTGTCTTCCATTGCATGCTCTCAGCTAAGGTGTCATCCACATAGTCTTCCATCATCTTATGCATCATGTTATGAAAGATAGTGGTGACAGCCCTTTGATATGTAGCTCTAGCATTTTTAAGTCTGAAGGGCATGACATTCCAACAGAAAGTTCCCCAGGCACATGTGAAGATAGTTTTCTCTTGATCTTCTAGTGTGATCTTTATCTGGTTGTAGCCAAAGAATCCATCCATCAGTGAGTACATTTCATAACCAGTCTTCATGTCCACAATCATGTCAATGTTGGGTAAAGGAAAGTCATCTTTAGGACATGCCTTGTTCAAGTCCCAGAAATATATGCAAACTCAGATAGATTTTTCATGTTTAGATACTAGAATGATGTTGGAAATCCATTCCACATAGTCAATTTCTCTAATGAAGCTAGCTTTGTGAAGTTTTTCCAATTCAGCCTTGACTAGTAATGCCACATGTAGATGCATCTTATGAAGCTTTTGTTTAACAGTCTTAACACCTGGTGCAATGGACAAGTGATGCATGATTAGATTAGGGTCCAATCCAGGCATGTCAAAATATGTCCATACAAAATTGATTTTCTTTCTCTTATAGAAACTGATGAATTCCTCTTTCTCTTCTGTAGATAATGACTGTGCCAAATGGATGATCTAAGGCTCAATAAGTACTAATGACCTTTCTTGAAAATGACTTGGAAGTGTATCAAGTATCCCATCCTCGGGCACCTCAAAGAGGTTTTCACCCTTGGATATGTCTTTTATTTTTACTTTTTTCAGCTCTAATACTGCCACAATGTGGTTTTCACCATTAGAGCGCCTTTTTCAAAAATAAAAAAAATTGTGACTAAGATACTTGATATCGGCCTCAGTCATGTTGACATTGTCTTTACTAGTGGAGGACATTACTGGTTCGACAACGTTAAGGTAGCAAGCAAGAGTATATTCATTCTGGAACGTAAGGACTTCACTGGATGGGGAGGAATAGTTCCAGTTTATGAGCTTGGGATGGTGGAGTGGAAGAGAATTCAAAGGTTCTAGTGCATTCATAGTATAGTCATCGAAAGCATGGACAAGAAAGTCGACACCTAAAGCGATCTCATCCAGAGATGTGTTAGAATTCCTTCAAATTCTCACATCTATAGTAGAAGGTATGTTAACATCGGTGGAATCACACTCGATTGTCCTAACACTAGACCCTTCACCTACTTAAAGAAGGTTTTCATACATATGCACAGTATCTACATCCTTATCAGAGGTCCCATCAAACAGAGAATCAAACTCATACTTGTGCGAGTCTGTAATGCTTGAGATAGGTACTCCATCACAACTTGTTGTACCATCTGATTCTTGTTCATCCCTCGCAACATGGATTGTCTGTTGGATCTATTCTTGTTTGAACCACTCTTGGAAAGATGATGACATATACATTTCACGCTGATAGTTAGGATTGGTAGTCTACATCTTCCTCAACCACTCATATGTTAGTGGATTAACTAAGGCGGTGTCATCAGAGTCACTGTCATTTTCTACCTTACTAATACATGGTATAAGATCATCTGGCTCTGCAAAGAGTGTGGCAAGATCTGGAGGAACAAGATAAGGAAAGGCATCCTCATCAGAGCTATCCTTTGAGTTTTCAATTGTAGCAATGCTTTCAGGTTCTGGTTGGTATTTTGGTTTTGATACAAATTTGTTAATCTCTAAATGAAATAGGATATTTTTTAAGCCTAAACCAGTAATGTCCCTTGTTCATCGACTTGTAGCTTCAAGTGGTCCGAGCAATCCTTTTTTATTTACCCCTATAGGGCCATTCCCTTTATAGCTGAAGCATTTCATGAGCTCAAAGCCTGTGCCATACTGTTTAGGGTCTATTTCATGAGTAGGAGTGATTTGTTTAGATGTTTCCTCCTCTCTGTAAATCCAAGTTGCAATAGCTCTATTTTCATCATCATCCTCTAGTGGCATCGTGGCTTGTACAAAGGCACCATCATATATTTTTTGAGGAGAGACAGTAGAAGGTCTCTTGCTCTTGAAGGGCCTCCCATAGGAATGTGGAGATGGTGGTAGAGATGCTAATGAAAACATAGGTTCAATCTTATTCTCCCCCATGCCAGTATCCTTGAGCTTCATAGTCTATTCCATTTCCTTGAGTTTGGCATTGAAGAATTCAGTAGACTCTTTGTTGGTTGGGACAAAGCTGTTAGTAGATTGTGTGAGCATATTGCAAGTATATCTCATATTAGTAGGTACTGTTACTTCTACTCCATGGAATGGGAACTTTATACACTAATGATAGGTGGAAGGAACCACCTACATCTTGTGGATCCACATTCTTCCCAATAGTATATTGTATGCTAGGGGAATGTCCAGAACCTGACAGATGACATCCCTCTCAATAGGTCTAACCTAGATTGCAAACACAACTAGCCCTTTAGATTTTCATTCCTCTTCATCATATGCCTTAATGATGATCTTTTTATGAGCATCTATGTAGTCTTCACCATAGCCTAACTAGGTGAGAAAGCTAGCAGAGCATATGTTAAGGCTAGCACCATTATCAATAAGGACACAGTGGACGCGCTTTAGGCCAATCATGAGTTCAATGTGCAAGGGTTTATTGTGTAGATGGATCAGAGAATGATCATCTTCCTCAAATAAATACAAGTAATGGGGTGAGGTCAGGTGACCTACCATGGATTGAAACTGGTCCAGATCAATATCCTTGGGGACATTTTCCTCAGCAAGGGCTTTATCAAGAATCTACCTATGAGCAAGAGAGATTTTCAACAACTCAAAGATAGTAATCTAAGTGTTGGTTCATTGCAGTTGGTCCAGGATGTTGTAATTAGCATTGTTAGGTGTGGTGACTAATTTTGAACTCTTGTTGGCAGGGCTAATAGTAGCTTTATCTACAGGTTGTTTTAGTGCAGATGTAGAAGGCTTAGGACCTTTGAGAATGATCTTTTCACAAGATTGAGTAATAGCGTTTACACAAACCTGAGACTATTCTCATTAAAGGGAATGAGACACAGGGCCTCGCAGGATGAATGGAATCTTGGGTCTAGGGGTATCCTCACTCCCCTTGATGGTGATCACATCACAGTATTCAACATCAATAGGTTCAACCATATTAATGACATTATCATTGGTACTGTACATATAGTTGACCTTCGCGTTGGCATTTTTGGCTTTGGAAGATTCACCCTTCTCATGAGGAGGAAAGGGGTCTTTGAATGCCTAGTGATCCGAGTTCTTATTGTGGTTTCCCACAACAACATCACCATTATCCATAAGATCCTGGATCTTATGCCACAATTGGATGCAGGTAGTCATTTGTGACCTTTGTTCTAATGGTAATCATAGTATGCAGATTCATTCCACCAAGAAGGTCGGAGTTGCAAATCATAAGGATGTGAATTATCTAGAGGAGTGAGTATTTGGTTTTGCAAGAGAGTCTTGTAAACCACATCAAGAGGTTCCCCTAGGGGAGTGCACTCATGCTTACATCGAGGGGCCCAAGGTTTTCTTCCAGAATACTTCAAAGGTGGTTGAGTTTTTGTCGTAGCCTTTTTAGTGGCTTTGACTACCTACATGCTGGAGGTAAGATTAAACATAGCCTTTGGAGCCTTTGGAGTCACATTTTCAACAACTTCATCATTCACAACATCCTATTTTTTATTGACAAATTTAGGTTTGTCTTTGCTCGAGGAGGACCCCTGTTTGTTATCCTTATGTAGGGTCAGTTCTCCTTTCTTGACCATGAATGTTTCTATTCTCACAGCTTGTTTAATCATGTCATCAAAGGTCAAAGGACCTTGCAGCTATACCTGGTACCCAAAATTAGGAAGAAGATTGTCTAAAAAGATGTCGAGCTTTTCAGACTCAGGTATCTTACAAGAATATTTTGTATAAATTTGTCTCCATCTCTAAGAAAGGTTCCTCGTGTCAAAGTTTCAAGTTCCAAAGATCACAGATGTGAATTGAGTGTTGGATGTTGTGCTAATAGTGTTGGAGGAACAAATTGTCAATCTCATCGAAAGACTTGATGCTAGTAGGTAACTAAGAGAACCACTCCATAGCAGAGCCTCCCAAGCTACATGGGAAGAGATGCATGAGGTAAGTCTGGTCATGTATAAACTCCATAGATAGAGCACAAAACTCTCTCAAGTGATCTTGAGGATCAGAGGTACCCAAATATTTTTCATATTTGGGAAGTTGTACTCCTTTAGTAAAAGGAGGCATGTAGAGCCTTTTATCGAATGGGAATGGACAAATGCTTTCCAATGTGAACTATTTCGCTAGTTTATCCTTATCCTTCATGAGCTGACTGATTTGGTCTTGCATGTCTTGAACCAACTTTTCCATCTTAGAGTTATTGGTTTCCTCTTTGACCACAAGAGTCTCAACGTGTAGTTTGGAGGTAACTTGGCCTCTTGGTTGGCTAGTTCGAGAAATTATTTCTCCTTCTCTTCTTTCATGAGGATCTCCATCATCTTGAGGAGGCCTTTGTTAGCTCGGGAAGCCTCTATGTCATGTTGATTTATCTCCTCATCATCATTACCAAGAATGTCAAAAATGCTTTGAGAATGATATCTATCTTGGTTATTTTGAGATTGATCATGAGCTCTACTATGTTCACCCTCTTGATTTTGATATACCATCTTGCTAGTGTGAAAGTGTGTAGTGTGTACAGACTTAGTGTGAGGGTGTGTAGTATGTTGAGAGGTTGTGGCTAAGGAAACCTTTTCTACGTCAATAGGGTTAGATTCAGACAATGACCCTTCAAATTCTTGATGTTCTTGAGAAAATGGGTTCTGGACCATACTAAAATCCACAGGGAATGAACGTCAAACATAAGGTTGAATGATAGGATAGGGAGACCAATATGACCCCTCTCTAGGCATACCTGGTGATGAAGAACATGAAGATCCTCTACAACACTCAGATTGTGTGACAAGTTTGGAATGACCTCTTCCTTGGTTGTGAGGTCTACCTCTACCTTGTCTAGTAAGGTGTAAAGGGAATACATTGCTACTTCAAGTTGCAATAGTCATAGACAATGATTGTGTAATGAGAGTGAACTAGGACTACACTTGGAACTATGTCTTGAGATAAGTGCAAAGAGTGACAAAGGTGAAATATACCTAGCACAAGTCGTCGAGAGTAAGGCTAGAATAGCTGAGAGATGACTATTATGTCGCAAGGTATGATAACATAGCAGAATGAGTAGATAGTAGAGAGACAAGGTAAGTTCAAGCAATCATCACATAGTTCTCTACCTAAGACATCTAATTTCAGACTATGTATAGGAAGGAAGACATGAAAACAGACCCCAAACAGAGACCAGACCAGGTAGAAAGACAACTAGAAGACAGGAAATAGCTCACTATTTTGACAAAAATGGTATAGTGTCACATGAGGAAATACAGTCTTGTGTGAAGATATGTCAGGCTCACATGAAGAAGCGCTAGCA
Organism: Chamaecyparis obtusa; assembly: GCA_027943335.1. NCBI lineage: Eukaryota > Viridiplantae > Streptophyta > Pinopsida > Cupressales > Cupressaceae > Chamaecyparis > Chamaecyparis obtusa. Next base: position 1,345,513 of record BSBK01002385.1, read on the forward strand.
ATGGTGTGAAGATGTGTAGTCTCGAGCAAAAATTTAACAAAAAATCTAACAGAGATAGGGTACAACCTTGTACAAGGATCCAGAATCTTGCATGAATAAGTTTAGAACAATGCAAAATCTTGTGCAAAATAGTGGAGAAAACTAGGCAAGGAAGCACAAAAACTAATAGTCCAATTCATTTTTCAAGATAGAAACAGGTTACGAGACACACCTTGGATTGTTCTCTGACAAATTGTTCAGTTTATAGACTGGTTTTGGACAATTTCAGATGAACAAGTCTTAGTTTGAATGTATGGGAATTGGTCATTAACAAGCACATAAGTTTGGACTTTCAAGAATTGTGATACAATCAGTAATCGAAAATAGTTCCATTGAGGACAAAGAAACTTAGAAAAATCATGGGAGTCTTGACAAGTTTGAACATGTTGGCTGCTTTAAGACTCAAAAAAAACACTCATTTATCTCTACAAAGAAAATGGTAGAGAAGACAAAATTTGTGCCTTACAACTTATGCACATGCATTCACCGCACACAATCGTGTCACCCCCTAGAGGGTGTAATACCCCAAAATTGGCACCTATTTAATTTCATCAATTTTGGTGCATTATCTTGATTTTACATCACCAAAGTCCTAGTTCCCTAGGTAATTTTCTCTCATATCTGACTTAATTTGACTTGATGTCAATTGCAAAGACCATAAATTGCAATAATCAAACGCTAAATTAATTCCTAAAGTCTTAGACTTAATTGGCTAAATTACCCCTATGATAAATTAATTTATTTCTAAAGTCCTAAGTGCTTTCTAATTAAATTAAATCCACCCCCTTTAGCTAATTACCCATCAAAAAGGAATTAATAAATATTTAGTTAATTGAATGGACACCTCTTTATTTGAATTTAATAATTCAAATTACTCGAAAGGTCACTCCCCACATGTGGCATTTTCCATTCTTTTAATTAAATAATTCATTGTCTTTTTGTCTCAATTAGGAATGAAGAGTCCACCGTTTCGAATCAAGAAACTCTTCATTCCTCTTCTGGCTTGGTCTATTTAATGAACCTCTTTTTCTCATTCAAGAGAGCAATTTTTGAGAGCATCCTTACTATAGCATTTTTTAGTCTCATATCTCATTGTTTTCAAAGATTTTTATTGCATTTATTAGATTAATATCTCATTATTAGTATAATCTTTGCATCACATTTTAGACTAAATTTGCTTATTTGTTCTTAGTTTAATATCATATTTCTTTCAAGTTCTTAGATTAAATTGCATTTCATCTTTACTTTCAAGTATCTTAGATTAATTGCATCACATGCTAGTTAAATTCTAGCTTTGCATATCATCTTTATGGCTTTCTTGGAAAATCCTCCGTTGTAGTAGCGGTCTGATGGTTGTTGGTTCTCCAATCTGAGAGCGATTATACACCCCCGCCTGCATAGGAGGCAACAGGTCGCTTCCTCACAAATTTCGGATTGAATAATTCATATTCTCTTCGTAATTTGACTATAGGAATAATGACCATGTTGCGTATGTGGTTGATTTAGAGGTCACATTCAAGCACACACATTTTGGCGCCCACCGTGGGGCAGAAAGATCAATTTCTGGCCTCATTATCATTTTTTTCTGATAGGAAATTTTTCTCTGCTGTGCGTCCGTACTGTTTGTGTACAGATCCTCGTGCGAGAATCCAGAGCGTCCCGCGCGAAGTTTCACCCCTGTGGTACTCTCTCGCGCGAGATTGTAACTATCTCGCCTCAGACACTGCACTTTCTTGCGCAGATTGGAGTACTTTCTCGCGCGAGCTTTCATACATTCTCCTATGAACCTTCATACATTCTCGTGCGAGCTTGTGCTTTCTCACGCGCGGTTTGGTACTGTCTCGCGCGCGGTTTGGTATTGTCTCGCGCGTGGTTTGGTACTATCTCGCGCGGCCCTCTGTACTGTCTCGCGCGAAATTCTGTGACAGAAAGAGGTCAAGATTTCAGATTTGTTAGTTTTGTTTGCTGTTTTCAATTTTTTGAAATTTTTGAAATTTTTAGCGTTTTCAAATCCGTGCCACTCTGGAAAACAGGCACCCATTTTTTTTTGAAATTTTCACAAATGGTCTCAAAAGTTTAAGTATGATATATTGTTGGAAAGGTCTTTCCGAGCCTATTCCAACCATGTTGGTTTCATTATCAGATTTTACCATTTGATGAGCTATTTTTCTTGCAGATTATCTAATTTTTGATTTTGCTAATCTTGTGGGTCTAACAAGCTGTTTTGAAGGTGCTCTTGCTTTCATGGAAAATGTTTAAAATAAAGCATTGGACTTGAGGTACTTTGTTTCATCTCTACAACATTTGGACTTTGGGATTAAAATTGAACATCTCATGTGTTTGGCTTGAGTGTTTACATGCTTTCATAGAACACATTTCAATTGATGCTCTTAATGGGAAATGAATGAACATAGATTTTCTTTCATTCAAGTTTGTGTAAGTGAATGCTTGTGTTTAAACCTTAAGTAATTCTTGGTTCCAATATCAAATATCTCATTGAGTGATTAAGGGCATGGATTCATTCCTTGTTTACATAGGGAGTTAAATGCACCACTTTGTGGACTCACTCTATGTTTGCTTGGAAAGTTAAATATTCCATTGGTTCAACCTTTTTTCATTTGTGAGTAGTATTGATAAGCAACTTTAGATTACTTGTGATTGATCTAGATTGCTATCTTGGGTTATTGGACTCGCTAATCCGCCGGCCCCTCATTTCCGCCCTGTGGTTGCAATCCCAGCGCCACATTAAAGGGGAGGGGTCTATAGGAAAGAAGCGTTAATTGTTCCACTTGGCAACCCTTTTGTGCTTTTTGGAACTCACTTGTTTTCTAGGGTGTGGACTCACTTTGAGTTTGTGTGAGGAGTTAAATGCACCACTTTGTGGACTCACCTCACATTTACTTGAAGGGTTAAATGCACCACCTTTAGTGCTTTTCAATACTTTTTGATAGAGAATTACTTACTTTTCATTTTTTAGAAGGCCTGCTTGGGGATTTCATCACCTCAAGGGACGACCTTAACTCCCGTGTTCCGGCGGAGTATAAATATCGGGAGGTGAATCCAAAGACACCTCTCTTGGGAATGAGTTAGATTTCACTCTTGGCTAAGCCTCAAAGAACTTTATACCTTTGAGAAGTGAAGGAGGAGATTTGGGTTACCATCTCCCCCCGGCTGTGTGATTTCTAATTCTTCTCATCTACGGATTTGTGCCTCACGTACCTTGCGTATATCGAGGACTCCCTTTAGAAAAGCCATGTATATCCTTGTAGACAACTTGCTAGGATGTTGTTGTGTTTTAAGTGCCTGCTAAAAGATTCTCAAGAACATACACAAGTAGAGTCCTTAGGGAGTAGAAATACTAAGTCACTATTCATGTTCATGCGCAAGGTTGCTTTGTCCCTTGCCCATTGCTTGAAGACTGTTTGCTTGAACTCCTTGATTGCTGTCTTATGTGCTTGATCAATGACATAAATCTGATCTGCCTTTTTGTCTGTGATCTATTTTTCTATTTTCCTGTCGTTTACCGTCAGAAACTAGTTGTCTTGAGTTAGGAATCGATCGATCTTTGCTTTGACTCATATTGTCTCTCATTAGTCTACCTTATCTCATTGTGCTCTTGTACCTTGTGTTGCGATTGTCTTATCTCGGCTGTTCTAGCCATCTCTTTTTGACAATTCGTACCAGGTTCATCTTGCATCTTGGCTGTTCTAGCCATTTATCTCCTTTCGTTATCTTAGAGATAGAGTCTAGCTTTATCCCGAATCTTTTCTCATTACATCTTCATCTATGACTGTCACAACTCAAAGTGGCAAGACTTATCCCATTCAAAACACTGATCAAGATCAAAGTAAACCTCATAATCAAGACATAGGTCATCCTGAATTTTTTATGAAATCTGAACTTCGTGAGGAATCCTCACATTCCTCCTCATTCCAAGAGCATTACAATCCATTGTTTCAGATACAGTCTGACTTACTATTTCAAGAATATTATAACCCATTGTTTGAAGACCAGCAAGACTCTGAAGGGTCACTTTCTAAAATTAAACCTATTGATCCTTTTGAACCTATCAACTCTTTCACGATCTCTCATAATACTACCAACAAGATGGGAGATCCAAAAACTTCAAAGTTGGTTTTCAATCTCAGCTCTAACATGCCAAAACCTTCAAAGTTAGTTTTCAATCTCAGCTCTAACATGCCAAAACCCTCAAAGTCTATCTTTAATCTTAGCTCTAGCATGCAAATAGTCAATGCCACTGAGAAGGCTATGACAGAAGCTCAACCACCTTCCAGATTTGCTAGAAACAAACCTTGGATCTCTGACTGTGACATGATCATTGCTCCGAGGAGTGAGGATACTCTTAAACCCAAAACTCCCTTTGTCTTGCAAGGCCCTACGTCTCCCTCATATAACTCCACAAAATCTCTAGCTTGTGCGAACACTATCCCTCGATCTCATGCAAAGATTGTTCTCAAAGGTCCCGAACCTTCAACTTTCAGACCAAAACTATCTATGGATAAAGCCCTCACCAAGGCAAATGTCCCCAAAGATCTCAACATCGACCAGTTTCAATCTATGGTGGGTCATTTGACCTCGCCTCATTATTTACCATTCTCTGAGGAAGACGATCACTTGCTGAGCCACTCGCATAATCCTCTCCTACACACTAAAGTTATGACAGGCCCCAAGAGTATCCCCCACATCCTCATTGACAATAGTGCTAGCCAAAATACTTTCTCTGCTAAGATGCTTACCCAAACAATAGACAGCTTTGTTCCTGCCAATAGAGAGTCCATTGAGTTCTATGATGCTAAGCTCAAAGAAATAGAAAAGACCTTGAAGATTAAAGATATTGGCATGGGGGAATATCAGATTGAGTCTGTCTTTTCATTGACAACTCTCCCTCCATCTCCACATTCCTATGAGGAAGCTTCTGAAGATAGATTTGGTATTAGCTATCAGAGCTATGAGCTTGACCAACCTAGCTACAGCTTGCACTCACATGCAGATTTAGATGATGAAGAAACACAGATTCAGCCTATGACACATGAAAGATCTTTGAATGTTCAAAATTCTGATTTAGACTACCAGAAAGAGTCTTATCTACCTTCTCAAGTGCTTCAGGAACATGATTTTGGTCCTCATCAGGAGGATTTTATACACTCTACTGAACAGATTTCTACTACTGCAACTACTACTGAATATGACACTGCCTCTAATGGCACACATACTGATTGGGAGCAACTGTTGGATGCTTCCCTTATCTTTGGTATGCCTCAAGGTATGCCTATTCTAGATTGTTCTACCACTTCTACTATTGAACAAAATCCTACTACTGCCGATTCCAATGATACACATACTGACTGGGAGAAACTATTGGATGCTTCCCTTATCTTGGGTATGCCTCAAGGTATGCCTATTCTAGATTGTTCCACTACTTCTGCTATTGAGCATACTCCTACTATTGCCAACTCCAATGGCACACATACTGATTGGGAGGAACTGTTGGATGCTTCCCTCCTCTTGGGTATGCCTCAAGATATGCCTATTCCAGATTACTCTGCTGCTTCTACTACTGAACAAGATCCTGCTGTTGAAGAAATGTTTCCTTTGACAGATGATAGTGATGAAGAAAATCTACCTCCGACTATGTCTATAGCTGAATCAGACTCCATATCAGATGCTACTACAGAAATACTAGTTGATGCTATGCACTTATATGCTAGTCTTAACAACTCAGAAAGAGGAGAAAGTTATGATCCTCCAGATCAAGCTATTGATGATGATCCTTTCCACCCTCCTATGGAGATCATTCCTATGGATCCTAGGCCATCTACTCCAAGCTATACTCCTACTGCTCCAGCAAATCATGGGTATGTAAGACCCCATTCTGTTACAGCTTCATGGAATATTGGAAGATCCAAAATTGAAATGGTTCCTATTCGTGCACTTTTACCACCTGAAAGGGGACCTGACTCTTGGAATAGACCATCTTGGTTAGGCTCACATAATATTCCTCCAAACTTATCTGACTCTTCTAAGATGACTCACAATCGACAACGCTCTATGGAAGATTACTTTCTTGATCTACCTAATGCATTCATGAATGATGAGGATGATATTGATATATTTGCACTTGAGCCCATCCCATCGATTTTTCTTCCCCCTTCATCTCCCAGAAAAGTGGCCCATCCACTTCCATCTCCATCTCTCCACCTAAACCAGTCATATAAGCCTCTTTCATCCATCATTCCTGAGTCTTTTGGAAGTAACTTGGATGTGCAACATAAAAATAAAAATAATGAGAATCCACTTATATATCAAGGTCACCATGTCCCATCTAATTGACATGTGACTATGAAGAAAGGAAAGAAACAAAGGTGTTCAAAAGACCGCAAAGGTCCTCAAAAAGAAGAAGACAATCAAAAGCCAGAAAATAAAATAAAAAATGGATCTCGAAATCCATTCTATAGGCATTGTCATCAAAAGCACCTCAAAGTAAAGAAGAAAAAATTCAAAAGCTATGTGGATTCCAAAGAAAGAAAAAATCAAAGTTGTCATTCGAGCTTCCAAAATTCTCATGCTTCCCTCCATTCCATCACCCTTGCCTCTCATACTTTACACTCTTCACTCCATCTTGCCTTGTCCCAAAGTGCATATCAGCATCTCCTCATTGCTAATGACATGATTAAGAGAAATCTAGAATGTACTCCTCCTAAGCGTTTAGAGCATGGGAAATCTGATGAAGAGTTAAGGTGTGTCCATGAGGATATTTGTGGGTCTCACTTAAGTGGTCTTTCCTTGACTATGGATCTCTTGACTGTTGGACACTACTGGTTGGCTCTCCTGTTACTGCTACAACATCTGGTTCTGATTCTACAACTTCTCAGCTGGCTACTGCTACAAATGACTGTGTTCTCAGAGATTCCTACTAAAGGAGAGAAACTCAAAGAGCCCATCAACACTCTTCATCTAAGAAGTTCTATAGCTGACATTCTCAGTATGCTCATGTACATATTTATTGATCCTGAAAAAATCCTAAAAATTGATATATTGCAAAAAATCCTAAAAATTGCAAAATGTCCTGAAAAAATGATCATCTTAGTGAAAACCTGGCAAACAGGCGCTTTGATGTATCTATTATCCTGGTGAAAACCTGGTAAACAGGTGCCTTGATAATACAAAAAAAATGAAAAGATAAAAAAATACAAAAAAATGAGATATTCAAAAAATACAAAAAAAGCAAAAAAAGAGAAAAGTACAAAAAAAATTGAAAAAGAGAAAAATGTGCCATTGATGAAAACCTGGTAAACAGGCGTCATGGTAGCAAAAATAGAATCTCTGCCAAGATGGTGAAAACCTGGTAAACAGGCGCCTCTTGTTTTCCTGAAGTAACATCTCATCTCAGCGTCGCTTGGCTCTTAGTTTCCTGCTTTAGTTTCCTTCCTTTCCTGCTTTAGTTTGTTTTCCTGCTTTCCTGCTTTAGTTTGTTTCCTGCTTTGGTTTGCTAGCTCATGCGCTTGTCTTTGAGTTTTCCTCGACTCTTCATGGATTGGAACTGGTTCACGCTTGGGGGCACCTGCTTGGTCTAGGGGGCATTGTCCTATCACTTTCAGAAACTCTTTTGAGCATTGGTCGCCAGTGGTTTCCCCTATGCCTGCCTACGGATACCTAGCTTTTGTTCGATCTCTCTTCTTCGGGATTTCTCCCTTTTATCAATCACCAGTGATTCTCATTACATTATCTCATTGAGACTTCGAACGTTATCTTTCCGAATCGACTTCAATCCGCTCGAACTTAAACTGAAACTAAAACTAAATGTGTGTTTCTTTGAGGCATGTTGAGCTTTGTTTTCTTTGAGTGTTTGTTTGTTTGCTTTCTTTGCTTTCTGCTTGTTGGTTTAGTTCCAATGATTCAAAGAATTCATTTAAGAGGGGTGTCCGTCTGTAAGAGCCTCTATCTTGTATTGGATGGCCATGCGTACCTCGACTCCTTTTATATGGATGCTTTGGTGAAGTTGGTTCTTCTCCTTGTCTTTTGAGTGACTTCTCTTTGCTACTGATGAAATTGTAAACGCTCGTCCTGTTAAGTGAACGTAAGGGTCACTGCGAGCAATCTTTGGCAAAAGAAAGAACTCCTGTGTGCTTGGTGTGTTTGTTCGCAAGAGACATTCAGGTCATTCTAGCAAATGTGCTTTGATGCTTATGTTAACTTGCTAAATTAAAAGGAATAGGTGTTCAGGTCATTCTAGCTTCTTGTGCCTTAATGCTTACACCTCATTCCGACAAATTTAAGACTTATGTCATATTCATATTCTCATGTTGGGGAGAATTGTATGGCATCTTGCAATTATCCCATGCTTAAACGAACTCAATGATGATAAATACGATGAGTCCAACAGCCGAGTTCGGAGGATTGCATTTGTTCATCCTAGGGCTGCATTTAGACTTGCATCTTTCATTCTAGGCTTGCATTTGGAGTGCTTTCTTGTTGCTCTCTTGATTGCTTTCTTTTGAATCTGCTCATCAAAGGTTCTCATCTTTTGTCCCAGTCTCATCTTGGCTGCATCCTTTTTCGGGATCGAAATCGAAATCTGACATCTCTAAGTGGCTCAAAATCGCGTTTTAAATATTGGACTCCTTCTGGATCGGATGCTTGTGCAGTCAGCCTTCTGGCATCATCTTCCTGCCAGATCCTCATCTTTGCATCATGTTCTCAAATCTTTGCTTCTTTTCATCAAGTCAACTCAAGTCAAATTTAGTCAACCATGGTCAACTATGGTCAAAAAGACCTCTACTTTGCTTTGATTTGCTTTTGCAGCTTTGCGAATCTAGTCTAATTGCTTTTGCTTTGCAATCTCTTGTTGTTTATCATCCTTCTGACATGTCATCTTTCAATTTCGCTCCCGAGGGGGCAGGATGATTACATCATTTAAATCTTGTCGGATCTATTCTTGAATCAGTCTGATTTGAATCATTAGTCCTCATTGCTAGGGGCATCTTCACGCCTCACATCTTGTTATCTGGAAATCTATCTCTTAGGTATCTGAGCAATCTAACTCAGATCCTCGAGGATCATTCTTCATTCTGGAGATGGTTCTTGAAATCTTTTGAGTATTGGGGCAATCTAACCCTAATTCCTGGGAGTCAATATTTGTTCTGGAGATGACTCTCGAAATCTCTTTTAGACCGTTATCTGGGCAATCTAACCTGGGTCTCGGAGGACTAAGCTTTGTATTGGGGCAATCTAACCCTGATTCGGAGATAGTCCTAAATCTGCATCTTCATCAATTGGCATTGGGGCAATCTAACCCTGATTTTGGTTCTCTTCTAAGACCGTTGTCTTCGCAATCTAACTTAGACTTCGAAAAATTTATGCTTTGATCTGCTTTCATCTGTCACTTCATACTATTCTTTGAATCAACGCGCTGTTCGCACATCAATTCAAAGAGGGGCAAATGTAATACCCCAAAATTGGCACCTATTTAATTTCATCAATTTTGGTGCATTATCTTGATTTTACATCACCAAAGTCCTAGTTCCCTAGGTAATTTTCTCTCATATCTGACTTAATTTGACTTGATGTCAATTGCAAAGACCATAAATTGCAATAATCAAACGCTAAATTAATTCCTAAAGTCTTAGACTTAATTGGCTAAATTACCCCTATGATAAATTAATTTAATTCTAAAGTCCTAAGTGCTTTCTAATTAAATTAAATCCACCCCCTTTAGCTAATTACCCATCAAAAAGGAATTAATAAATATTTAGTTAATTGAATGGACACCTCTTTATTTGAATTTAATAATTCAAATTACTCGAAAGGTCACTCCCCACATGTGGCATTTTCCATTCTTTTAATTAAATAATTCATTGTCTTTTTGTCTCAATTAGGAATGAAGAGTCCACCGTTTCGAATCAAGAAACTCTTCATTCCTCTTCTGGCTTGGTCTATTTAATGAACCTCTTTTTCTCATTCAAGAGAGCAATTTTTGAGAGCATCCTTACTATAGCATTTTTTAGTCTCATATCTCATTGTTTTCAAAGATTTTTATTGCATTTATTAGATTAATATCTCATTATTAGTATAATCTTTGCATCACATTTTAGACTAAATTTGCTTATTTGTTCTTAGTTTAATATCATATTTCTTTCAAGTTCTTAGATTAAATTGCATTTCATCTTTACTTTCAAGTATCTTAGATTAATTGCATCACATGCTAGTTAAATTCTAGCTTTGCATATCATCTTTATGGCTTTCTTGGAAAATCCTCCGTTGTAGTAGCGGTCTGATGGTTGTTGGTTCTCCAATCTGAGAGCGATTATACACCCCCGCCTGCATAGGAGGCAACAGGTCGCTTCCTCACAAATTTCAGATTGAATAATTCATATTCTCTTCATAATTTGACTATAGGAATAATGACCATGTTGCGTATGTGGTTGATTTAGAGGTCACATTCAAGCACACACAGAGGGCACCTGTGTTTTTGGTGTTTCCAAGGACTCAATAATATATGTTCAAAGCTTACCCTTGAAGTAGGGGCTAGTGTCATAGACCACCTTCAAATGTCTAGGTGCATGCATATGGTGAGAATCTACGAGAGAGATTCTCCCCCCTCCCTGCACAAAGATTATGCCCCCTTTCGGAGATAAACCGGTAGGCCACTAACTAAAAAGGTGTTTGATAGTATTTTGTTCACATTAACCTCTGATTCCCTCACAAGTGAGGATTGGGCCTATAGCCACACCGACACCTGCAAGTGTACACCCCCAACAAGTAGGGCTAGGAGTGGCACCACTTAGTATAATAGACAGGGCTTCCTCAAGATGTTTGACATCATGGATCAAGAAGAAGAAATTAACATGGTGTTGGAGTCTTTCACTCAAGAAATAAAATTTATTATAGTGGGGTAGAATCACTGTAAAAAGGTGTGTATCCACTTGGGTCATTCCTGGAGGTTCAACTTCCAACTAGCCCGCTAAAGGTGACTTGAACTTGGTTTCGATCCAAGGGTTAGAGTTTTTTATTCTCTCAAAGAGAGAAGAGCATAATCCTCTACCTCAGCACTGTACCCAAACACACTAGACAAGTTCATCACTGAGCTAACTCCTCTCTCAACAAATCCAAGAGCTTCTGGGTTTCTGATTCTCTTAAAGAGAGAAGAGCATAATCCCCTCACTAGTGGATGTGTCAATCAATTTGTTAAATTTCCTTGCTCCCCCAGGTATCTGTCTTTCTAGAAATTTTTGGGTCTCAAATTCATTCATGGTCATCACTTCCATGTAATGAAGAGCCTAATACCCTATTCTACTATCAAGACCCTTAAGAGATTTTAACAAGGCCCTAATTAGACTATGTAAAGAAAGCATGAAAGCAGACATAATTTTTTGTGGGTTTGAAATTCTTTGACAAGCATCTTGTAGTCAAACAGTCAATAAGTGTGCATATTCATGTTTTAAGGGAGTCTTTGACATACATCCTATAGCCCACTATTAATTTGTAACAAAAAATAATACCAGGAAATCATAGCAAACAAAAAGATATCATTAAATAGAAAACTAAAGTACAAAACTGCAAATTATAAGTCTTTGGTGTTAGAGTTCGTGCGAGAAAATGCCCAGCTTCATGCGAGAGATTGCCTTTTTCGTGTGAGGAAATGCTTATATAAGCATAACTTCACGCAATACAACATGAAACTCCGTGCGAGAATCCATAGCAAAGACATACAGACATAATGTTAAATTTCACAAAAAAAGAAAAGATATGAGGCTAGAAATTGAATATCCTACCCCATGGTGGGCGCCAGAAATGTATATGCTAAATGTGGGCATCTTCTTTAGCCATACACTTTAACATAGTCATTATTCATCAGATACATACAAGAATGAATGTGGGATCATTCATCATGCATGCTTGGATGATTTGACCTATTGCCTCCTATCTAGGTAGGGTTTTGAGTAGCTCTCAGAATCGAGAGCCCAACAACCATAGACTAGCTCTAGAATCAAGGATTTAAGCTAACATGCAAATGAAATTATTCTAGAATTGAAAGTACAAGATTAATCTAGAGTAATGAGAAATGAGTATTAATCAAAGAACAACAAAAGCAAACTAAGTTAAGATGAAATGCATTGTTAATCTAGGAATGACATTAATCTAGAAATGATATTAAGATGGAAAATAATGAAAGCTTGAATGCACACAATTTGAGGTAATAGTTTGATAGAGGTTCGATACTCAAAATTTTCATCCTCTTGAATGAGAAATGAGAGAGTTCTTTTATAGAATGTCGGGGCTTAATTAATGGTCAAGATTGAACGAGATGAATGGTGGAGATTGAAAGGAAGCTCAGTTCGAAATGGTAAGTTTCATGTAGAGAGGAAGTCAATTGTTTTCCTTCTGAGTGAGTGGAGCAGTTAACTAGCTTGTTGCACTTTTGGATTTCCAGTTAACTCAAAGTTTACTTTTCTAAACTGAAGAGAGGATTTTAGAGAGAATATTTGATTAAATAAATACAATATGACCTCATAAATGAACTTTCTCAATTATTTGAATAATTAAATTCAATTATTGAAATGAGGATAATTATTTAAAAACCAAATATTATTTAATTCCTTTTTGTGTTATTTAGCTAAAAGGGGTGGATTTAATTTAATTAAAGTGCTAGGACTTTGTAATTAAATTAATCAATCATAGGGTTTTCTTAGCCAATTATAGTCGATATTTAGGAATTAAATATAACATGTGATTGATGTAGATTTAGGGTTTTCTGCATTTGACACTAAGTCATAAACATCATAGGAATCATAGATACATCTATTGGAAATCTAATTATGGGAAAGTGAGATACTGAGAGGGGGGTGAATCAGATATCTCCAATAATTCACAACTTTGAACTAATTCCACATGCATATCATAAACATGAATTTTAATACTAAAATAGATCTAACATTCTAACTTCATCCATCAAATGAAACACATAACACATAAATTTTAGTTACCCAAAAACCCTTGAAAGGTAAAACTGAGGTGGGGATGACACCCACAAATCTTCACTACTACAGTATAAAATTTTCCTATTAGGGATACAATGTTTGATCACTTTAGATGATCTACCCTGTGAGGGGTCTGCCCTATTAAGAGCTTATAGACTTATACAATCTACCTTGATTAAATGATTTGAAACTTACAGCTAAGTAAGCACTCGGTTAAGAGATTTATAAAGGCCTATGAGGACCAGTCTATTAAGAGATTTACCCTAATACACCTGCTAAAATGTATCGGTAACTGATCCTTTGGTCTGCACTGAAAATGCTAATAACAGATCTTCTCCTTCCAATACTTGTTTGATCTCCAAAATCAAATGTAGCTTTGTTATATCCTTCACTGCTTTGCTCAATCACTCTACCTAATCTCTACATCTGATAATCAAAACACTTCTTTGTTCAGCATACATGAGATCTCCTTCCTTGCATACATCATTTTAGGGTTTAGATCTCATCTTATATAAACATCTTATCAACCTCCTATATCAAGATCAATGATCTAAATTCATTTCTTATGCCACTTAAGCATTCCCTTTTTATGATAGGTTATATGACTTGCATAGGGATTGAAAATAATAATTACAAAATGTAATCATCTCCTTTATTAACTCAACAATCCTTAAATCATGCATAGAAGTCGGCCAAAATGATTTACCTTGGTGTTTGTGCCATAACAAACACATATGTCAAAATTGGCTTGCTCGACATATGAAGTATCTGATGCTCGACATTTACTATTCTTCATATACTAGTGCTAGGAACTCACTATTCTATACAATGCGGCATAAACTACTCAACGACTACTGAAGTACTCGATGACCTTTGACTTGCTCGGTAGTAACTAATGCTTGATAACTGTACAAGTTTATACATAACTCAGCCTTTACAAGATGGCTCAGTTGTAGTGATGACCAACCAACATTGCCTATAAAATGACTAAGTGCTAGACACTAATAGACAACATAACATAGGGATCAACAACATCATCACATCAAGATATAAATAAACCATAAGCATGAAGGAAAGCAATAAAACACAGTTTTTCCAAAGTTGTATGTCATATGTAAATAACTAAAAATGTGTCAAAATAAAATGTCATAATGTCTATCTGACAAGAGCTTTCAAGATAATAAAATGTATGAAAAAAAGTGTCTACAATACAATCAACTAGTATTCTCTCCTCCCTCTGAATAAGTGGGCTTAGAAAGAGGGGTTTTGGAAGGTCCTACCTCAAGCTGAGTAGTAGGTGCACTAGCATCTATCTATGGTTGTAAAACCACCTCACTCCCTTGTGATCTCTAGGATCGCTGTGACTTGTAAGAGGCTATGTAACTAGGAACCCTCTAATTAGGGGGGATTGCATGCTCATAATGGTCTCACCAATACTACATCTCTCTCCCCACATGATACATCTAATCTATGGCATGTTCGATGGTCAAATCTTGTACCCCATTATATAAACCTAAAAATGGTCAAAGAAAACACTAATTAAATTCAAGCCATTTGGATCAATTAATATAAAAAATATAATAACTATGTAATTGAATTAATCATTTGATTGTATAGTTCTTTAATTAATTAATTCCAACCCATTCAATAATCATACATATATAATTAAATTTATTCTTTTGAACTAATTCCCTCCAAAATTCTCTCACCTACGCACTACATGACAAAATTGAATTGACCAATGGGAGAGGAGGAATGAGCACACATGGATCACTAATAGGCTTTTCTATCTTGACCATTCAATCTTGAGAATCAATCTTGTCCCTTCGAATTGGACACATCATCAAACTTACCCTCAACTCTACCTTGATCATGGTTAATCTAACTCATACCTAACTCACCCCATTAACCTTGAGAAATCCTATAAATAGCCTATATTTATTAGTGTAAAGGATCCATCAACATTTTAGAGTGAGTGCATTATAGTATTTTCATTTCAAAATTGTTGAGAGCATTGTCATTATAGGCAATTTAGATGAGAGTCATAGCATAATGGAGGAATTGCATCTTAGTTTCATGTTCTTAATAATTTAGAATAAGATTTTGCATCACTCATCATAGTTTCATTGATCTATTTTGAATTATCATTTCCTAGGTTTTCACTTGAGGATCTGATTGCAGTTGAGAGCATAATTCAAGTCCCTAGAATTAGAGATCCATATAATGCTCTTGATTTATTTCATTTCAATTTGCTTAACTTCTATATCTTAATTTTGATTTGAAAGTATGTCAAATTAATGTTCTATGAAGGTTTGTAATTGCAAATTTACACACACACACACACAAATGGCACCCATCGTCGGGCCCACGCCTCACTAACAAATTACATATGATTTTGAGATTTTTTGTTGCAGATTTGACACTTGCAGGTTCTGGAAAAACACAGTCTTCACCTTTATAGAAAAGTTTGTCGTTGTTACATAGAAGGACATTTCCTTTGTAGAAAAGCTCATCGCCTTTGCATAGAAGTTTGTATCATTTACGTAAGGGGGTCACTTATACCTTTTCTTCTATCGCTTTCTCCCTTTTTTGTCGCTCTTAAGTTGAATTTCATTTCTTTCTAGCTAAAGATTATCACCTTTAAGTTCATCACTTTTAAACTAAATTTTATCACCTTTAAGCCTAATTCATTGCCTTTAACCTAAATTTCATCACTATTAAGCTAAATTTCATTGCCTTTGAGTAGAAGAGTGTCTCTTTTAAATTTGATGTAAAGAATTAAAATCTGAAAGCTGATTTTTATTTGTAAAAATTTAAAGATGGCTAAATTGAGGAAAATCAGGAAGGGTGCCTTCAGATTATATGATCATTTTGAGGAAAAAGAGGCTAAGAGATTGAACAAGTATGCAAAGAAGATATTTTGGAATAATGAAATGGATAAGCTTAGTAAAGAAGGAAAATATTTTAATAGATATGTGAGCATTATTAACAAATATCAAGCTCAATATAGAGTAGCAATCACCTTAGATGCTCATCCTTTTTGAACTTTATTGGTTTGATAATATTGTTTTTCTTAACTTTGGCTTGAGAGTGTTGGACTAATGTTTGTGGAAGGGGATGCTAAGGAGCTATAACCATCACCAAGGTAAAGTGAATAAAAATAAAAATAAATCTCTCAAAAATGTGCACTAGTGACCAAAGGTGGACACAAAAAAACTCTAAATCTTTCATGTGCATTTCTTTCACTTTTGAAAAATTTACTTTCAAACACAGACTAATTAGGAGACCTTATTGTTTATGAAAAAAGATATTAGGCCTATGCTCTCACATTTTTTAAGGTGTAATATCCCTCTCATAGTTTAATTTTTAGTTTAATTAACCAAACTCTTTTAGGCCACTTTTCATGTGTGTATTAGATTCTTAGATAGATTTGATGTTATTTATGTTTATGGTTTTACTGACCCCATTCTTGCATGTGTATGGTTAGCGTGCATGTTTTACCTTTCTGTTTGACATGCTTGATGTGGTTGAGGGACGAAGTCATAGTTACTTGCTTGCAACATCCACACGATCGGTTGATCCCCGCCATTGCTTCTTATATATTTGTACATATATGTACATGCTCATTTTTTATGCAAGTTTGTAGGTACATCGACTTCCCTGAGTTGTCAAGATTAGCATTCCCTACTACAATATCTCAATGGTAAGGGAGGGGAGAAAACATACAGATTCAAATCCCAATCCAAGCTATTGATTTTCCTAAAATAATGGACAAGTATCTATTTTCTACCCATCCAAATTCATCAAGGTGATGTGAATTCGTGAGCCCTTCCTTGGAGTTTGTTTGTTATTGAGTTAGTCTATTTTTGTGTGTTGTGAATCAAGTGAATTTATTGTGTGGATTATTTAATTTAAAATAATTAAATTAAGATTAATTATGAGAGTAGAATAATTATATTTTATGAATATGAGAATATTAAATATAATGATATTTAAGTATTAAGAGTTAATTAAATGCCTTTGTTTAATTAAAAAGACTTAATTAAAAGTCTAATTTGGATAAGAATTTAATTAATATTAAATCTAAATTGAAATTATAGGCATAATTGATTTATTTAATATTTAGTTATCAATTGCATAATTATTAATGTGCTACAATATTAATTGATTAATTAAATATTAATATGCAATTTAAGTTGCACATTTAGTTTAATAAAATTGAATGTAAAATTTAAGTTGAAGGTTGAGTTATGACTTATTAAGTGAAAAGTGCATATAATTAATATTATAATTAATTAAATATGCCAAAAGGAAATTGATAAAAACAAGGTTAGGAAGTTGAGTTAGAAGTTGATAATTGGAAAAGTGCATATTTTATTATTAAAATTAGAATTAATCATGCAAAGAGGGTTTGATAAAAACAAGTTGTAGTTAAGTTTTTATTTCAGTGATTTCAAGTTAAGTAATTCTTTTATTGTTTTTGAGTGGAGTTCATCTTGTTTTTAGAGTTGCATGTTTTGAAAACCTAGCTTGTCAGGTTTTCTATATTAAGGGGTTTTGGGTTATTTGTTTAGGACATCTATTAGGTTTTGGAGAATCATAGTGCTTGGAAGTTAAAGAATTATTTTAAAGCTTCAATTTCTTGGAGTCTTCGATTTGGCCTTATTTGTTGTATTCAGTTGGAGGATTTCAGGTAAGGTTTGAAAACCTATGTTTATTGATCTTTTGAAAATATTGTCTACTTTGTGATTGGAATTGATTGTTAAAAATTATGGTTTTATTTTGATTGAGAAATTATGGTTTGAATTTTCATTATTTTCAATTTGAGTTGGTTATTGAATTTCTTGTGCAAAAATTCCAGAATTTGTTTGAAGAACAATAGGGAAAAACTTAAAATTAATTGAAACCTTAGATATTAAATCAAATTAAAAAAGATATATAATATTTGCATATGAGCATAATCTTTTTATAGAATTAAAAGAAAGTAGTAAAGAATATATATATATATAGAGAGAGAGAGAGGGGGGGGGGGGACATATATTAAATCATGAATTAGAAAACCAATGGAAAAATAAATGTATATGTATTTAAACTTTTGAAATATATACATATATATATTCAGATTAAAAAATAAATATTATTATTATTTATTAATTTTCAAATTTTAAAAAAATAAAAATAAAGAAATTATTATTATTAATTTATTTCAAAATAATAATAATAATAATAAATAAATATTAATTGATTTTTTTTACATGTAAGTTTTAATATTAATGTTTTCATTTATATTTACATTTAGAAAATAATAACATTATTTTATAATTAAATATATGGTATCTTGATATGCATGGAGATTTTATTTAAATACGTATTTAAAAAGTATATATGCATGAGATTTTATATGAATATTTTCGTAATAAGTCAAACTAGACTTTAATAAACAAAATTGACTGTGCTTAAACAATTGAGACTTGCGTTATGGTTTGACTACTTAGTGTATTCTCTTACCTTGTTTGATGTTTATTTAGAGAACTTATGTTGCCTTTAAGAGTGGTATACAGAGGCTTGGAGGGTTTGTCTTCTATGTGACATGTGCATTTTTAATGTTTTTGTAATGTTGACTTGGTCATGATTATTTTTACCTAGTTTGATTTTTTAAGCTCATTATTTTGTGAACTCTTTGAGAGGGTGTGTTATATCATGTTATGGTTTGAGGACAAACTTGTAATTGTGGGATTATAATTTGAGGACCAGTATGAGTTCCAGTTATCTTTTATGGAACTAAAATTGATTATCATATTTTATATGATTTATGAGATCTATTTGTGATCTCTGAGCCTAGGGGAGATTAAATAGGTGCATCTTAGGAGAGTGACTTACTATAGAGGTATGGGGCCCAAAGAGGCTAGTACCAAAATAACCTATTGTAAGTTTGTTAATAAGTGATAACCTAATAATAAAACTTGAGAATAACATTAAATACAAGATTAATTATGCCTCTCTCATGCCTTGAGTGCTTGCATAGGCAAAGGATGAGAATGAGATGATGCCTAGAGGGTGGGTATGATTATAAATCCTTGTCTTCATGAGAGGGTATTATGGTTCTACATGGGTCATGTTGAGGGTTCGGGGTCCAAAGTGACCAGTCCAGAGTAACTCAACCTGATTAATGCTTGAGGGTTTGGGGTCCAATGTGACTAGTCTAGGGTAACTCAAGTAGTTGGCCATGTGATGACACTCCCATAGTATGTAACCTAAGTCTCCTCGGTAGTTTCTACATTTGCCTCTCGTGGTGTCTTTGGTATTTCAGTATTATCTAGTGGTTGGTATTTGTTTGGTTTTTGGCATTTGGTAGCTGGTGGTTGGTTTTGGTATGTGGTGTTGGTATTGGTATTGGTATTTGTTGGTATTTTGATATTTATTATCTTTTCTTTATCATTAGTTGGTGGTACCTTTTCAGATAGAGAGCCTTCAAGATCCACTGCTTAGTTGTTTTATTGTGTTAGATTTTGTGATTGTTATCCGAGTGAGGTCTGTTGTTATCTCCTCATCATAGTGAGAGTGGACCTTTGGTTCATTGAGGTCGCGTGGTAGTGATTCTTTTACCATTTGAGAATCTGACATTTTTGAAACGGTGTTGGATGACCCTTGTATCAGTTACCTTATTCTTACTCTTCTTTGGAGACTTGTTCATATCTATCTTATGATGTTTATATTTGTACCTTGTATCAATTCTTTAGATGTGATTCTTTTGGGATATTATACTATACTTTGTACTTTATTATTGTTACATACCCTATGACTTGTGTAGTGGATATTGATTTATTGTGTGTACCTTATAGTATTGCTTGTATCTATGTTTCATTTATATGAGGTTGTACTTGTTTTTGTGAGATTTATAATTATACTTAATCTAAAATAATTGATTAATGTATACATAATTCTACACCATGGAACTCTTGAGATTCATTAACTATAATTGAGTTGTACTTACATACTTGTTTATATCTTATGTTGTATTGCTTCCACATTGTTATCATTGTTATTTTATAAACTCTTAAAAGAAAAAAAAAATATTCTATAAATATAGCAACATGTTTTAGGTTAAATGATCTTGGGTTTCATGGTGGGGCATTACACTTGGTATCAGAGCCCAAGTTTCTACACTCATAACTTTGAGAATTTATACACCCACTAGATGTCTAAATAGTTAAAAATTTGAAATGAAACTTAGACATATGACTCTTTTGTATTTCAAACTATTGTTTATGAACGTAGAGGTATAATAAATTAGACTTGTATGTTTAGATTCAATTTTATATGAGTGTTTCATTAACTAGGTTTTCATGAGCTTCTCAACTTATTATTTGATGTAAATACAAATGTGTGCTTTATACAATTAATTACTATATATTTTCTACAATGATGAATGAATAAAGTTTTAGATCTATTTAAATTGGTAAATAATGAATGATTGATCAATGTAATTTTTGGTTTATTCTTAAACCATAATTATATTGCTTTTAATGACTATATATCATGTCCTTATTTTCTGGCTTATTTTTAGATATTATTTTGTCTTTTGTCTTAGCAGGACGCTTTGTGATTGAAGGATGCATATTCTTATTTGTTTGTAGGCTTCTAGGAGTAAACCTAATTTTAGGGGAGGTGGATGTAATACCCCTCCCATAATTTATTTATCACTTTAATTGACCAAACTCTTTTAGACCACTTTTCATGTGTGTATTATATCTTCAAATACATTTGATGTTATTTATGTTTATGGTTTTACTGACCTCATACTTGCATGTGTATGGTTAGTGTGCATATTTTACCTTTCTGTTTGACATGCCTAATGTGGTTGAGGGACATATTCATAGTTACTTGCTTGTGAGATCCTCATGATCAGTCAATCTCTACCATTGCTTAGATTATATATTTATACATGTATGTACATGCTCATTTGTTATGCAGGTTTGTAGGTATCAGCCATCGACTTCCCTAAATTACAAGGATGAGTGTTCCCTATCATAATATCTCAATGATAAGGGAGGGGAGATAACATACACATCCAAATCTCAACCTAACCCAATGATTGTCCTAAAATAATGGACAAGAATATATTTTCTACCCATTTGAATTCGTCAAGGTGACGTAAAGTTGTGAGCCCTTACTTGGAGTTTGTTTGTGTATCATCTTAAAATGGAATCACTTCCACATTGATAGGTTTAGCACCCTCTTTTAGTGCATTTATCATGATAGACTTGCATTTAGGATGCACTTGCACTTGATTCCTTCATTCTAGGTGAAATTAGGGTTAGGATCCTGAGGATTCTCCTTTATTTCCCTTCTTTATGGCTCTATTTTCTAGGTAGGATCTAGGTATAGGTCCTCTTAGCCTTCATCATGTTCATCATAGGCCTCCATGTCCTTTTCTAGCACTCTAACCTATTATGTCATCATTTCCAAGTCTCTGGGCATCCCTGGGACCTCTTGTTCTCTACATTGACTAGAACTGGACCCTTAGGTCAAGGTCAAGGTCTTCTTTGACCTAGGTCAAGGTCAAGGTAGACTTTAACCTAGGTCAAGGTTGAGGTCAAATTTGCCCTAGGTCAAATTCAAGATCATCCTTGACCTTTGTTGGGATCTAATCCCCCTTTTCAAATTTTGGTCACAGAGGACCCTGAAATCAATGTCAAGTTTCCAAATCTGAATGTGGAAGGGTTTTAATTTGAAATTTATTTAATTATTTTCCCTCCTTAGTTGGTTATTGTGATTGGACCATAATTTGAGGTGAAATTTTAATTATGGGCCCTTACATTTCCTGAGGAGCCTTACCTTGAAACCTCTATATAAAGACTCTCTCTTGCCTTCATTTTCAACAACAGGAGGATCAAGATTTCATCAAGCAAGCAAGCAATGGTGAAGTGAAGATGAAAGATTTTAAGAGTATGATATAGAAGATCAAGCCATTATGGATATCAAGCATTTTTGTGGACAAGCCATTGTGGACATTCCTTGGAGCAAGAAAGATTCCTTCTTCCTTGATCTACCATTTTTAATATTTAAGCATTCAAAGATACAATCATGGGATAGAAATTATGGATTGTGAATTTGGTGAGAGTACTTTATCCTTGGGGGCTTGGTATTGTACACACTCAAATGGTGCACTTCTCTAAGTCATTAAATCCAAGGGAATCCATGAATGGGAAACCTTAGAAAGAGACCTAGAGCTCTCTATGTATGGAGTTGCAAGATTGTAAAATTGCTCTCAGCTAGAGCTAATAAACTTATGACCTTGCTAGTCAACCACACAATGAGAGATTCCAAAATTGAAGACAAGGGAAAGAGTGCCAATATCCCTAAAGAATAAAATGGAAATGCAATACAAGTAAGCTAAGAATGAGGATGCAATCTAGTCTATGAAAATGAAAGTGCAAACTAGGCTATAAAAAGAAAGTACAAGTCTTACAATCCCTCCTAGTTAAGCTATATGAAGTAATCTAAAGCATAAAGGAAACTAAGCTAATATGAAGCTATGAATGCCATGATAATGCAAGAAATGAAACTATGATAGCATGTAGATGCAAAAGCCAAGAATGCTCCAAATCTTCAAAAACTCCAAAGTGACCTAGAAAACCTGCAGCATAACATTAGCATAAAAAGATTGATATCCAAATGAGGAAGAGAGCTCTTCTTTGATAGGAAATGAAAAGGAATGGACCATGGAGATTAAGAGGCAAAACATTTAATCAACAGTGGAGCATCAAAGAGGAGCAATCCATGTGCACAAATATCCTCCAATGGAAAAATAAGAGTTGACTTTTGTGTCCATATGAGACAAAAAGTGTTTTTTCTTCTTTTTATAAAATAGGAATAGTACTTTATTTGTGCAACTTAGGATAAGAGGAAAAGTGGGGGCTTTTTATTTATTAAAAGGGGAGGAAATATTCCTTTTAAATAAATAAAGACTTAGGATAAAATGGTTAGCCGAAGGAATAATCGAATAAATGACAAAACTAGGATTTGATCAAGAAAATTGATATAATTGATAAAATGTTGATTTTTGAAAATATTGATTTAGGGATTTGATAAATTGCAAGAATGGGGACCAAAGTCTAGGTGACCATTTTAGGGTGCATACAGGTTTTCTTCCTTATCACATTCAAATCTATGCATTTATTTCTCATATCAATTCATGCTAGGGTTTCAATCTAGAGGATTAGATCTTGGCATTACACATTCAATACACACATATATTCTATTACACCTAGCTATTCATGGAAGTGGAGATCACCAAAACAAGGGTTTAACTAAGGAAAAACCCTATATAGCCACCCCAAAACACCATTTTCAGATGTCTACAATCATTGTTTTGGGAGTTGCAAAGCAGATGTGAGTACCCTTTTCGCCAAACTTTCAGGATCTGCGAACAAAATTTTTGTCGGAGCAGTGCAGGATAAGGTCAACTTTTAGGGGTAAGATTGTACCCTAGGGTAAGATCTTACCCCTACCCCTTGGGTAAGGATGACCTTCCTTGGAATTGGATAAGTTTTCTGGGTTTTCTTCACCTCTATTTTCCTATCCCAGATCCGATTGTAAAATTTCTCGAAACCGAACACAAACATCAAAAAATAGGTATTTCCATATCAACTTTATTATGAGGTATGTATTTAATCTTATTTAATTTCAAGCATTTCTAGATTTACATTACTATCAATTTACATGTATTGTGGGGAATATTGGTTTGGGATCTTTATTAGGGACATTGTTAAAAACCCTACCCATACTCACATTTCCTCTATTACATTTTGGTGAACTCGTTTACAACTTTTTCTTTTTGGTCTTAGATTTTCATCTTGTGTTAGATCTTGCATGTTTATTTCTTTTATGCTCTTGCATTCATATTTTAAAAATACAAAAAAAATTGCAAAATTCCTTTAAAAATACAAAAATATTTACATTTTTCATGCTTGTAGTGCTACTTTGTGTTCAACATGTATGATTTTTGTTTTGAATACTTTGATGAGGCTTTTATTGTACAAAAGGATAGATCCCTTAATAAGGTACATGGTAGTGAGGATGGAAATTGTTCAAATGAGATCTTCGTTGATCCTATTCCTATTTCACTCTCCTCCACAACCTCTTCAATTGAACTTTACCATAGCGTGTGTGCATGCTTACCTTCATGTTCCACTATTTTCAACATTGATAAACCTAAAATGATATATCCTAAACCTTTGTTGATGGTAAAAGGATGTCCTAGAATAAAAATTAAGGGTAAACCTAAGGATCCTTTGGATTTCTTTGATAACATAGATTCCGTCTCACATGCTTATCGCACACAGAATAACCCTTAGCCTATTATTCTAGTTTCTTTACTACCTTCTCAACCTGTGCTTCCTCAAGCTCCTAGGTTTCCTTCTACCTTTAAGGAGTATGACTTATTTGACCAATTACGTGCTACTCCTACTAAGATATCTTTATGGGAATTGCTTCAAAATTCCTCGACATATCACAAGGCATTGCAAAAGGCTTTATCCACTCTTCCTGCTTCGCCTCCTAATCAAGAGAACATTCATTCTATTTTGGAATGCATGTATACTATGCCTTTTGTACCTCCTATTATGTTTTTTGATGATAATCTACCTTAAACTGAGGTGCATAATCAATATGATGCTCTTATGGTTGTTGTTTCTATTAATCAGAGTATCATTCATAAAATGTTAATTGATAATGGATCTGGGCTTAATGTTTGTAGCATGAATATGCTTAAGGCAATTAAGGCTGATCTCACAACTATTCAACCTGATAATGTCCCTATACATGTATTTGACAATATTGCAAAAAGAACTTTGGGCATTATTACCTTACATATTAAAGTTGGTCCAGTTATTCTAAATACACCTATTCATGTTATGCCTAGACCTCTCAATTATAACCTTCTTTTAGGTAGACCTTAGTTACATAATATGCATGCAGTTCCTTCTACTCTTCATCGCAAGGTTAGGTTTATCTATAACAACTTAATGTATACATTACATGCCAATGATGCATTGAATCCTTGCTTAAATGCATAATATGTTAAAATTTCTAAGCCTAATCAACCAAGCAAAGAGATTGAAAAATAACCTGAGATAAAGAAATCTGAAGCTCCATCTTCTTCTTTGATTGAGGATGATTGGGGAACATTGGACTTTATTCCTACTTTCATTGGAGAATATAAGGTCTCTGATTTAGAATTTATGAAACAACAAAGTGAATTTGAAAAATAAGTTTTTACTCCTTCCCTGCTTCCTGAGGAATTAAAAAGCAACTTTGTTGCTGCCTCGATTGAAGAAACAATTGAAACAATAAAACTTAATTTCTATGATATTGTGACATACACCACTCCTTGGACTCCATCTGATAAGGCTAATCAATATGGTTCTAGTTATCATATGCTCAAGAAGTTAGGATTTAATGGGAAAGGATGTGGTAAATATGAGCAAGGTATACAAGTGCCTTTGGATAATGAAATTTATGATCATACATATGGATTAGGATTTAATCCTTATAGATAACCATCTCTTTTTCCTCTAATGTTAATCATATCTATGGGGGATAGTTGAAATTGGTTAACCCACTCCTCCTTGACATTAATCAATGACCTACTTTGGATATCTTTCCTGAAGATGAAGCCTTAGTGGATTTTTTAGGGGTTTATGAGGACTTACCTAAGTTTCATCACAAACGATAGAAGCCCTATTGTTTAAGTACAGATACTTATTTTGGAGAACATGATGAACAAAATATTTATCCTTTACCAATGGATTCTCTAATACAGAGTGATTTGCTAATAACTAAGACTGTTGATATTCAAATGGATGAAATTGACTCTGAAAAGATGATAAAAATTGGGAAATGTTTGAATCAGGATGAACGTGCTCAGTTAGTTTCTCTTTTACTTGAATTTAAGGACATTTTTTCTTGGACATATTCGGATATGCTGAGTATAGATTCTAATATTGTTACTCACAACATTGTTCTAAAACCAAATGTAAAACCTATGAAGTAGAAAATTCGAAAGATGAATCCACGAATTGCTTTATTAGTTAAGGCTGAAATTGAAAGATTATTGGATTCTAGATTTATTCATCCTATTGATTATTCTAACTGGATTTCAAATATTGTACCCATTTCAAAAGGATAAACTAAGATAAGGATGTGTACTAACTTTAGAGACTTAAATAAAGCATCCTTAAGAGATGATTTCTCGTTACCTAATATTGATATGATTGTGGATTCGACATCGGTTCATGCTTTATTATCTTTCATGGATGGTTTTTCAGGCTATAATCAAATCTTTATTCCTCCTGAAGATCAATTTAAAACCACATTTATAACACCTTGGAGAATATTTTGTTGGGTCATGATGCCTTTGGATTAAAATATGCGGGAGGAACTTATCAACAAGCTATGACCTTGATTTTTCATGATTACATTCATAAGATTCTTGAGGATTATGTGGATGATATCTTGGCAAAATATATACAAAGAGAAGATTGTATTAGCATTTTATGATAGATATTTGAAAGGATTAGAAGTTACAACATGAGGTTGAATCCTAAGAAATGTGTCTTTGGAGTTGATTCTGGTAAACTATTAGGATTTATAATCTCTAAGCGAGGCATAGAAGTAGATACTAAAAAGATTGAAGCTATTGTTAATATGCCTCCTCCTAAGAATATTTCTCAGTTATGAAGTTTACAAGGAAAAATTCAATCTATTCATCACTTTGTTTCCAACTTAGCTAATAGAACTGTTCCTTTTACTTCCTTTCTTAGAAAGGATACCACTTTCTCTTAGAATGACGAATGTAAACAATCCTTTGAGAAATTTAAGGAGTATCTCACCAATCCTCCTATCTTGCAACTAGCTAAATTTGATAAACCCTTTCATTTGTATACTTTAGCCACTGTGAAAGTGGTGAGTGCGTTGTTAGCTCAGTATGATAGTGAAGGTAAGGAAAGACCTGTGTATTACATTAGTCAGACTTTACTTGATTATGAAACAAGATACACAAATTTGGAAAGACAATGTTTAGCTATAGTTTATGCTTTCCAAAAACTCAGGCATTATCTTCTAAATGTTGAAGTTAGTGTGATTGTCAAATTCAATCCTTTGAAGCAACTTTTCTCAAAAACTGATCTCTCTGGCCATTTGGCAAAGTGGGTGATGTTACTTATAGAATTTGATCTTAATTTCATTTCTCAAAAGTCAATTAAGGGAAAAGCTTTAACAAATTATTTGGTTGAAGCTCCTTGTCCTCATTCTGATACATGCTTTACTTCAATAGAATTCCCTAATGAAAATATTCTAGCTATTCAACAGGATGATGTTTGGGAATTATATTTTGATGGGTCTAGATGTAAGATAGGTTCTGGTGTCAGTATTATCTTGATCCCTCCTACAAAAAAACCAATCCCTTTATCGTACAAATTAACCTTTCCTTGTACTAATAACATTGCGGAATATGAAGCTCTTATAGTTGGCCTGTGAGCAGCTTCATCCCTTAACATCAAACACTTGCAAATATATGGAGATTCACAATTGATTGTTGAACAAATTAGAGGAGGTTATTGGACTAAGAATGATAAAATGACACAATATAGAGATTTGGCTATTAAAGTGCTTTCCCAATTTTCTTCTTATACAATTCAAACT
Source organism: Chamaecyparis obtusa (assembly GCA_027943335.1). Taxonomy (NCBI): domain Eukaryota; kingdom Viridiplantae; phylum Streptophyta; class Pinopsida; order Cupressales; family Cupressaceae; genus Chamaecyparis; species Chamaecyparis obtusa. Next base: position 1,373,256 of record BSBK01002385.1, read on the forward strand.
TTACCTAGGAAAGATAATCGACATGCGAACGCTATGGAAAGTGCAGTTTCTTTGGTTTGTCTTGAGAATAACGCTAAAAATCTTCAATTTACTATACAAACTCTTAAAAACCCTGCAATTTCTAATAAGGTTACCTCTGATTGTTTCAATTTGCATTTGGATGAATGGTATTCTCATATCTTTCATTTTTTTAAAGATGGTACTTTTCCTGAATTAGCAACAAGGAACACGCATAATCATATTAGGAAGCTTGTAGCACATTACATCATTTTAGGAGACACGCTTTACAAACATTCTTATGAGGGTTTACTATTAAGATGTATTAATAGAATTGAAATTATGGTAGCTTTGGCAGAAGCTCATTTTGGTTCTTGTGGGGGACATTATGGTAGAAAATCTCTGGTTAATAAACTTCTTAAAATTGGATATTATTGGTAAACAATGGAACAAGATTCTTTCATGTTTGTTAAGAAATGTCCTCAATGTCAACAACATAGTAATTTGATTCATGCTCATGCTCGTGAGCTTTGTAATCAATTTTCTCCATGGCCTTTTAGTATTTGGGGTTTTGACCTTATTGGAAAAACCTCACCAGCTTCTTCTCAAGGACATATGTACATCCTGACTGCTACAGATTACTTTATAAAGTGGGTAGAAGCTTTCCCTCTTCATTCAACAACCGCTGATGTTATTTTTGATTTCATCCTTAACAATATTATAACACGATTTGGTATTCCTTCGATGATAGTTTCAGATAATGGTACCTCTTTTAACAACAAAGAAGTCATGAAATTCTTGGAGAAATATCAAATTCAACATAGATTTTCAACTCCTTATTATCCTCAATCTAATGGTCAAGCTGAAGCATTGAATAAAATCATTGAACAAATTTTGAGAAAAATAGTTAACAAGCATGCGAAAGATTGGCATACCCAATTGACCTATGCTTTATGGGCTTATAGAACTAGTGTTCGTACTACTATAGGTACTTCTCCTTATAATTGTGTGTGTGAAAATTGTACCTGATCTATAGACACAACACTTCAGTAAAACATTAGAGGTTAGCTATAATCAAAATCCTGCAAAATTGAAATCTAATTTAACCAATCGATTTACTACCTTTTAGTAGATGCGAGATTAATGTTCTCAGATTGTTATCGAGATCAATGACCTAGACGACACCTAAATGAAGGATTTGAATGCAATTGATCTAGATATAAATTGAATGCAATTAAGCTATTTTTTTGGATTTTCTATGCAATAAGAATGATAAAAACTTGATATGAAATCTAATCTATATGAAATTGATCTGCTAAAATGATCTAACAGTGATATGAAAAAGAATCTAAATGAATATTAAAAAAAAACAAATTAATCTCACAATAGCCTTGATTCGCAATATGCTTTGATTCTCCAAATTCCAATTCTTCAAAATAGTTGTGCAATTCGTAGATGACTTTGGCAAAGTAAGCTTGCAAAATTATGAGATGATTTGAGATGAGCTGAAGCCTTGATTTTATAGAAATCCAGGGCTTTGGATGTGCATGGGAAAAAAAGTCATAAATCACTCAAATAACTCAGGTTGATTTTTGAGTTATTTTTAAATAAAGGATAATTAACTCACAAAAACATGCAAAAGCTAAGTTTTAACTCAAAATAGAGTTTAGCTTTAATTGATAATTGATAGTTGTCTGCTTTTATGATTGTGCATGTTTTATTTATGAATTAATTTAATAATAAAGTGATTTATTTCCAACTTAACTGCTTTTTGAAATAAAATAATTAATTTATGGGTTAATCAATTATTTAATCAAACTTTTATTAAAAACTATATTATTAAATAATGACAACTTGCTTTAATTAATTAAATAAGAATTTAATCAATTATTCATATGATATTAGATTTATTGTCAAAATTAAATAATACAATTAATAATAGATAGAATTAAATTTAATTACACAATTAAGTGGCAAATATTAAATCTAATTAATTAAATATGAAAATATTCAATTAATCAAACTTTAGGATAAATGTGATTTATTACCAAATAATTATAAAATTAAAGATAATTATGATGATTAGGAATATTACTAGGAATATTCCCCGATGCAGAATTTAAGATAATCAATTATGATTCGATGATGTTTAGATGTGCCTTAGATTAGGACTTTGATGTTGATTTCATTCGAATTGTTGATATAGAAGGTTAATGAACATATAGCCCATTTTTGGGGTATTACATTTTGCCCCTCTTTGAATTACTGTGCAAAGCGTAGTGGTTCAAAGATAGTCTGTGTTTGATAAAGATATGAAACTGATGTTTGAAATTGATAACTGATATGAGACAGAAGCTGATTGATATTGATTTGATATGGAGATAATAGGTCCTAAATGACCAAAGATAATGTTCACTGTAGCAGCAAATGAACCTATGATTGCGAAAAAGTGTCAAAACGCCTGATTCCAAACCTTAGGATTGCTAAGAAGTGAGTGACTAGTTCTAGACTCAATTGTCTTAGTAGAACTAGCAGGTATCACATCTGAATCCTTCAGTTGCCGAAGAACCAAGGAAAGAACACTATGATCTGATGGTTGCAAAAATTGATACAGTTTACAAGATTAGGAGAATACCAGATTGATATGGATCTTGATGAATCTGATATGCCCCAAGTGATGATAGATTTGCCCCGAGCGATGAGGTTTTTTGATGAATCAATAACTAGATGTGATTGTTGTCTTGATCACTGATGAAAGATTGACAGAATTTGATTTACAAACTTTGAATGATGTGCAATACCATGCCCCCTTCGGGATTAAAATTGAAATCTGACAAGATAAGTCAACGTTGATAGTTTAGAAGCATGTAAATTGATTTGAGAAGTGGTTAAACACATTCGGGAATGCATTCTGCATCGTTGGAGGTCCAAAAGACCAAGTTTGACTAGGTTAAACCATGAGTTGACCATATTTTACCAAGTTGAAATTTTGATAGTTTGATGGAAGATAATCAGTTAAGTTGAATACTGGATTTCTGTGATGATTGAAAGTTGATTATGCAAGTAGTTAATAATATGAATGATCACAGATTTTGATTTTGATCCCGAAAAAGGATTCTACTTGCTGCTTCGTTGGAGGAACCTTCGTGTGAGATTCAGCTCTTGTTAGATTTGAAGATCCGAGTGGAGAATTGTTTAAGCATTGAAGTTCATTTAGCCATTGTGAGATCATGCAACATGCAAAATGCAAAGAGACAAGCAAAATGAAATGCAACCTAAGACCTAGGACCTAGTCACTGATCATGTGTCGATTTGTTATCATCATTGAACTTTTAGGTAACCAGATAAATCAATACAATGCCCACTAGCTATGAAACCATAGACATATGAATATCAATTTGTATGCGCAAGAATCAATACAACACCCACTGGTCAACAACCATGGATATATGAATATTGATTTTATTTTCAGAATGTCGGATTAGATATAAGCACCAAGGCACAAATGCCAAGATGACCTGAATATCATGTCCATTTTGATATAGCAATTTGTATAAGCATCAAAACATAAACGTCATGATGACTTGAATATGCCTTGCATTGCAAACACATCAAATAGTCAAGAGATCATTCTAAATCCAATGTGAATTACCCGTAGTGACCCTTTATCATTCACATCCTTAGGCAAGATAGCGTTCCACAGTAGGAGAAAGAACTTACTCAAAAAGACAATAGTTAGATCAAACTTCCTTGAATTGTCTGGGTATCAATGGTCGAGGTATGCATGGCCATCCAATTCGAGATAGAGGCTCTTATAGTTGGACACCATTTCAATCTGGAATTTTCAAAGTTGTTAGATTTTCACATACAAGCAGAAGACAAAGAAAAGATTATGCCCCCAGTCATCACTCTCTAAATCCTATAAAGGACATCATCGAAGAGCTCGAAGGGACACAATATGCAAAAATCTCAATGTGAATCAGTAAGCATACAAGGAGATCAAAGCATGTAAAAAGCATAGATTGTTTTCAGTTGAGTTTTGATGTTTGATTGAGTTGTTGTAGATGCAAAATCCTTTCTAGAGACAAGACTAACTGACTGACTCACATGAAGCTTCAAAGGACTCTGACTAGATATGATCCATCTAAGATACATGGGAGACCATAGGATATGACATTGATTGCCCCCAAGTGTTAAACATTGATAGGATATAGACGCTTGAGATGATTGGTGTACAGACCGACTTATTGAAAATTGGAAATGCAGAAACAAATCGGGAGATATGTACAAACTAAAGCAAGACTGAAAGCTAGGAAAGACCAAGATTGCACTGATAGATGGAGCATTTTGAAACAAGTGGCACCCATTTGCCGAGTTTTCACCATCTTGGTAGAGATTCTATTTTTGCTACCAAGGCGCCTGTTTCCAGGTTTTCACCAAGGCACTTTCTTTTTTTCTTTTTTTTTTGTATTTTTTTCTTCTTTTTTTAAATTTTTTTAAATTTTTGATATTTTTTTATTTTTTTGAATTTGTGATATTTTTTAAATTTTTTTGGTGAATCATCAAGGTGTCTATTGCTAAGTTTTCACCAAGATGTTCATTTTTTCAGGACTTTTTCCAATTTTTAATATTTTTTCAAGACATTTTACCATAGACTAAATGCCTTAGGCGTAGAATTTCTTCAGATGGAGAACATTGATTGGTTCTCAGAGTTGTTCTCCTTCAGTCATTAAGAGTTGATAGGCACCAGAGCCAAAAGTAGCAGTGATGACAAAGGGACCCAACCAGTTGGCATTCAAACTTCCCCTTGCATTCTCGATGGGATTGATTTTTAGGATTTTCTCTCAAGACTAGATCACCAACCTGAAATTCTCTCTATCTGACTTTCTTGTTGTAGCCTCTAGACATTATCTTCTGATATACTCTAAGATGATCATACGCTTCTTGTCTGTGCTCATCTAGTAGTTCCAGTTCTTGTAACCTAGACACTCTGTAGTCATCATCAGTTGCTAGACCATGCATTCTGATTCTTAGTGATAGGATTTCAATCTCAATAGGCAGTACTGCTTCAGACCCATAAACTAAGTGAAAGGTGTAGCCCCTGTAGGCATTCTGATACTTGTTCTAATACTGGTTCTGATACTATTTTGATACTTGGTATACTTGATAGCATCTTTTTCCATTGCAAACTCCCAAGCAAGATCATATCGTGTAGTCCCAATGTCTAGCAAGGTGGAGAACAAGAGGGATTAGCAAGCTAGTGGAAGAGATGGAAGACAGGAGAATGAAGGAGAATGAAGGGAAGAAATCCTCAAGGGAAAACTCCTCAAGAATACCCAAGCTAGGGAAAAATTGTCATGTAAAGCGCATGTGGACAAGCAATAAAAGGCTAGCATAGGATAAGTCACAAAAGTGTAATGCCAAAGAAGGACAGGATGTAGTCCAAAGGAGTAGACATGTTAAGAGGCTTCATAGCACCGTGTTTTACTCTTTCTTTCTTTTTTTATTAGATCAAGACCAAAGGGGAAAATGATAGCGAAAGGCTAGAATGAATGGAGGAAAATAGATATGAAGGCTAAATAGGAAGGGAATGAAAGCAAGATCATCGTAAGATAGCTCAAAAGATAGCCAAATGTTCATGTATAGATCAACATTATCAAGATCAAAGAGAGAAGATGGAATGGATGAAATATGTAGAAGAACTACACATGATGCCTGATTGCTAGGTTTTCATCATGGTACTTATCCAAGGCACCACAAAAGAGTGGTTTTCACCATAGGATGAATTTATTTCTCTTTACTTTTGCTACCAAGGTGCCTGTTTGTAGGTTTTCACCAAGGCACATTTTCAATTTTTTCATTTTATTTTTCATTTTTTTCATTTTTTTGGAAGAAGACAAGCTTTTTAGATAGTGCTCCTTGAAAAGATAAACCGTGATATTCCAAGGATTTAAAATGATATGCTCAAAGATGCTGATAGGGAAAGGGAGATGGAAGAGAAAAATGGAGGATAAGGTTTTATGTAAAGTGAGTGAGGTTGGAAGATAGGAGGAATAGGCAAGTGAGGAAAAAGGATAGGAGGTAGAAGGATAATGAATGGAAGGACTGTAAAAGGGTAGGTGGAAAGGAAGGCAAGATCAACATCAACACACACTTTGAAGGGTGGTGAGAGGATGGAGGAAATGTGAATGAAGGAATACGTGAAGGAATATGGCGAATGGATAGTAGAGGTTGTGGTTTAGGCTCATGGAATGGAAGAATATTTTTGGAGGGAAATGAAGTGGAAGCCTTTGAAAGCTTGAATGTCAATTTCACTTTTTGCTCAACACCAAACTCTTTCAAGAGAGACTTTGGGATCCATATAGCCGTAGGCTTTTTATTTCCTTTTGATGATCTAGAGAGAATATCTTCAATGATGGATTTTGGAACCCATACTTGTCTTGTAGTTTTTTTCTTAGATATCTCTTTTGACTTTATGTTTCCATGTCTATTAGAGGAGACATGGTGATCTTTTTTTGATGGATTCTTGTATTGCTTCTTTGTCTTATATTGAACATTCAAGTTACTTCCAAAAGACTTGGGACGTGTGGAAGAAGAAGGATAATATGACTGGTGTAGATGGGTGGATGGATGAAAAGGATTCAAAGGTATGCATCTATGTTGATCTTGAGGAAAGATGGGAGATGGAGGGACATAAGGACCCAAGATGGATGGAGAATTAGGAGAGTTAGGAGGGGAAAGTGAAGGGACATAAGGACCCGAGATGGAAGGAAGGTGTGAAGCCTTTAGTAGTGGTGGAAGAGGTCCAAGGATGGAAGTGGAAGACACAAAAGGATAATCAACAAGTTCATCAGCATCTATATGACAACCAAGGACATCAGCATCTTTAGAGGGAGCATTAGAATTTTCAATAGAATCATGGATATCTTGAATATGAGCACCTTCTTTGATAGGATTTTTCAAAGCTTGCAAAGACTCACGAAGAGTAGAAAGTGGAAGCGAACATGGAGTGGTAGAACAAGAAGATGGAAGACTTTGATCTTGACAAGGATCTTTGGATAGCACAAGCGCATAATTTTTCTTTTGATTTTCAATAGGCTTAACATTGGAAGTAACAACACCATTTTTAACAACCTTAATGGAAGTATCATCTTTGGAAAGCGCAAGTGTAGTAAGGTTATTTTGATTGTCAATAAGTTCAACGGTGTGGGTAGTAGCTTGATCTTGCTTCGGAGAAGACTTAAGACATGGTGGAATAAATGAGGAAGGGCGTAAAGGATCAAAAGAACCATGACACAGATAGAGAACATCATGAAAAGGAGTGGATGACATGGAGGGTTCTTGATCTTGATCTTTTTTTATATTCTTTTCTTTATCAGTTTTAGAGTCCTCTTGACATGAAGCCACTTCTAAGGACAAGGAAGTAGGTTGGAGTTGTATGGATGACTTTGGAAGAGATGGTGGAGGAATAGCTGAAGTAGGGATTATAGCATATGATGGCTTAGGCTCTTTAGGTTTATCATTATTGAAAGTATTTGCAGCCAAGTGAAGGTTAGCTTGAGTTTCTTTAAGAGGTAGCCCTAGAGGATAACTATAGGGAACCATATGAAAAGTATCAGGGCTTGTGTCGGATGAAGGTTCTGTGAAAGATTTGAAAGACTTAGAAGCTTTAGGAAATGTATGGGTATTGGAGGAAGTAGGGGATGGAAGGGAACCATCACAAGACAAAGGTTTAACATTAACATGATCTTGCTTGAGCGTGTAATCTTTATTTTCAGCCAGAGAGTTCTTAGAGGAGAGATCTTTATAGTATTGACGTTTCAAGCTAGCACGATGCATTTTATAGTCCTCAGCAGTAGTAGATGGATCATAATCAAGGTATTGTCCACAAAAGCCATCAAAATCTCTTTCAAAATCAGAATCATATGGATCACCATCACGATCTATCCAATGTGACGGCCCATTTGTAGTAAGTAGGAACACACGACGAGGACTCTTAGGAATAGAGGTGTCATAGGTATTATTACATTGTCTGTCGTCATAGTCATCATAGTCTCCAAAGTTGGATGTGTCACTCTCCATGGAAGAGGTATCATAAGGGTTATCACATTGCTCAAATTCTTTCCGGGGGCATGGTGACATGTACAAGTCTTTATCAAATGGAAAAGAGTATAGAGCTTCCATGGAGAACTCTTTAGGTTCCTTTTCTTTCTTAAGATTGTCTAACTGGACTTGCATAGCTTGCAGCTACTTCATCATAGCGGTGATTAGAGCTTCTTCCTCTTGTGTACTGATGCTTTGAGACATGTTTATTGATTCTCAATAGCTATTGCTCTGTTCTTGACACAGTGATTTGTTTGATAGATTCTGGAAATAGGCTAAAAAAGCTAAATATCTAGCAATTCTGACAATTTTCTGACAACTCTTCAAAAATTTTCTAAACGACACTCTGCAGACTCGTACGATAGTGGGTATGCTATGAAACGACACTCTGAGAAAACTCATATGACTTTTTGACCTCCTAAGACAACTTTTGACTCCAGAAAAGAATTTGACTTTAGATTTTGCAAATTTTGAGTTTTCAGATTTGAATTGTTTGCAAATTTCAATGTCTAGATTTGAAGATTGTAACAGATTTATCCGTTTTCAATAACCAAATAGATAAACAAGCATGCAAAATAGTAAGCAAGTGATTTCAAGCATGTCTGAAAATAATGAACAAGGGCAAAAGCAACCTTATGCATGAACAATCAAGTGACTTATTCGTTCTAATCCTGAGAAGCGCTAATTGTGTATGTTCCAAAAATGTTTTGCAATAACTCACATATACCCTATAAAATGAAAATTTGGCCTCGCTAGAGTTTTTAGTAATGGTTTGACTCTGCAACTTTTATGATCTAAAGGGGTGAACTCCAATCTTGGCGCACCAAGGTTTTGACACAGTCTAAGAACTTAATCTTCAAGAGCTGCTAGGGAGATCTGAAAACCCAACAATGAACCATACCCATGGAGATTTCTTCCACAAGGACATTTATATAGCGGCTGTCACTACCACGGTGAAAATGGCTATGACCGCTTGAGGTTCTGTCAACACATTTTTCCTTGTGAAGGGATTGTCTACTATGGTTAACCCTCTCTAAAGATGACTCACAATAGTATACCACAAGGGGACTTGGCTCTAGATCCAAGGTTTTTGACACCTTTTCACTTTTAACCCAAACAAAGCAAGCAGATTAATCTGACACACTAAGAAAAAGTTTTGCTTCACCAAGGTCTATGATGCCAACTCCACATGATCTATCAACCTCTTCGGGGAGAGAATGTATCAATCAATAAGAGAAGGCGCACTAACCAATTTTGATTCACCAAAACTCATGATGTCAACCCCACGTGATCTATCAACCTCTCCTGGGAGAGAATATATCGATCAATAAGAGAAGACACACTAACCAAGTTGAATGTGAAACGCACTAAGTATCCTCCCTACCTATAAGGATTCTGTCATCAAGAAAGATTTCGCTAGGAATCCAATCTCTCAAGAATCACAAATAGTGTTCATAGGGCCTAATTACTATGTGAGCACAGATATATTCCCGAAAGCAAATCTACCAAAAGTACCCAAAAAGTAGAAAGAGGAACACTTAACGCTTAAAGCGAATATGAGATGAGTCCACAAGGTGGAACACTTAACACCTCACACAAGCTGAAAACAAGTCCCCAACTTAGAAAACAAGTGAGTTCCTAAAAGCACAAAAGGGTTGCCAAGTGGAACACTTAACGCTTCTGTCCTGTTGACCCCTCCCCTTTATGGCACTGAGATTGCAACCACGGGGCGAAAATGAGGGGCCGGCGGATTAGCGAGTCCAATAACCCAAGATAGCAATCAAGATCAATCACAAGTATCTAAGACTACTTAATGAATCTTTAAGGGGTCACAACCTAGTATCAATTATGCAAGTGTGTAAAACAAAAGCATGAAAAGAATCACCCAAGCTAGACACACGAGAGATTTATTTTAAGTCCCAAATCAAAATGTCATTAGATGAAGGAGAATACCTGGGATCCTTGCAATGCGCTTAGTAGATTTTACCTTATTTTTAGCAATTTTTGTTGAGCTTTACTATGCAAGCAAGCTACGAACTCTCTAACAAGCCAACAAGCAAACAAGATATGCAAGGTATATTCAACTTATGAAAACCCTAGGGTTAGATCTAAAAATCAATTGTTAGGAGCAATAATAACCAAAAATTAATCCAAAGGACAACTCATATCATGTATTGAATCATATGAAAATAAGTGCATACCCATCACAAAATTTTAATTTTTTTGCACTGCATTTGACCTAGTCAACAAGATCTAATTTTTTTGATATGATTTTGACCACAAAAATAGAAATTCAGAATAGAGACCCCTACTAAAAAATAGAGAGATTTCCAAAAATGTAAAAATTTTAGAAAAATCTTTTCATTTGTGCCCTAGAGACCTGTTTTTATCAAAACAAACCAATTTTTGTAAATTGACTATTTGAGCTATGATATCATGTCCAAATTTAAAACACAAAGAATGGACCCCTTATATAATTTAAAGAGATTTTTGAAAATATAAAAATTTCCAAAAAATATGCTGATTTGCGTCAGATATTAATTTTTTCTAGAATTTCAAGAAAAAATTATTAAAAATTAAAAACATCTTAGAAAATTCTAAATTTTTTACTGTAGCTTTCTTGATATGTCACCAACCTGGAAAAAAAAATTTAGACCAAAACTCCAAGCTGTTTGGGAGATAAAATTAAATCTTTGAAACTTTGGGGTTTTAGCTCCCAAAAAAAATCAAAACCAACATGCAAAGGTGGGTTGCCCCCACGGTGGGCGCCAGAAATGTGTGTGTGAAAATTATACCTGATCTGTAGACACAACACTTCAGTAAAACATTAGAGGTTAGCTATAATCAAAATTGTGCAAAATTAAAATCTAATTTAACCAAGCGATTTACTGCCTTCTAGTAGGTGCGAGATTAATGTTCTCAGATTGTTATCGAGATCAGTGACCTAGACGACACCTAAACGAAGGATTTGAATGCAATTGATCTAGATATGAATTGAATGCAATTAAGCTATTTTTTTGGATTTTCTATGCAATAAGAATGATAAAAACTTGATATGAAATCTAATCTATATGAAATTGATCTGCTAAAATGATCTAACAATGATATGAAAAAGAATCTAAATGAATGTAAAAAAAAAACAAATTGATCTCACAATAGCCTTGATTCGCAATAAGCTTTGATTCTCCAAATTCCAATTCTTCAAAATAGTTGTGCAATTCGTAGATGACTTTGGCAAAGTAAGCTTGCAAAATTATGAGATGATTTGAGATGAGTTGAAGCCTTGATTTTATAGAAATCCAGGGCTTTGGAGGTGCATGGGAAAAAAAGTCATAAATCACTCAAATAACTCAGGTTGATTTTTGAGTTATTTTTAAATAAAAGATAATTAACTCACAAAAACATGCAAAAGCTAATTTTTAACTCAAAATAGAGTTTAGCTTTAATTGATAATTGATAGTTGTCTGCTTTTATGATTGTGCATGTTTTATTTATGAATTAATTTAATAATAAAGTGATTTATTTCCAACTTAACTGCTTTTTGAAATAAAATAATTAATTTATGGGTTAATCAATTATTTAATCAAACTTTTATTAAAAACTATATTATTAAATAATGACAACTTGCTTTAATTAATTAAATAAGAATTTAATCAATTATTCATATGACATTAGATTTATTGTCAAAATTAAATAATACAATTAATAATAGATAGAATTAAATTTAATTACACAATTAAGTGGCAAATATTAAATCTAATTAATTAAATATGAAAATATTCAATTAATCAAATTTTAGGATAAATGTGATTTATTGTCAAATAATTATAAAATTAAAGATAATTATGATGATTAGGAATATTACTAGGAATATTCCCCGATGCAGAATTTAAGATAATCAATTATGATTCGATGATGTTTAGATGTGCCTTAGATTAGGACTTTGATGTTGATTTCATTCGAATTGTTGATATAGAAGGTTAATGAACATATAGCCCATTTTTGGGGTATTACAACAATCTTGTCTATAGTATTGACGCTATCATGCCTTTGGAATTAGAAATACCTTCTCTACATGTTTCATTTCATGGGATAATCGACAAGGATACATTTTGAGAACAACACTTACAAGAATTGGAAATGTTGGATGAACAAGGAATACATGCTTTGGAACATATAAAAGCTTATCATAAATCTCTTTAGAAGCAGTATAATCATAAAGTAATTGAATGATCATTTTTCATAGGTGATTTATTATTATATGAGAATCAACGAAATGTGAATGCTTTACCTGGTGAAAAAGGAAAGTTTATCCGTAATTGGCTTGGACCTTTTATTGTGATTGAATACTTTGGTTCAGGTGCTTATAAACTTGCTGGTATGCATGGTGTTTCTCTTAAGGAACCTATCAATATTATGCATCTTAAACATTATCATCCTTAATTTCTTTCTTTCTTTCCCTGTGTATTCCTTATAAAATAATTATGTTTGTTTTATAGGTTATGTAGTTTCAGCAAAATTACATTTGAATACATTTATGCACCTCATTTCTTTATGTTAAGTTTTATATTGATGAAAATATAGTAATCAAACATAAAACTAATTAGTAGAGAAAGTTTTCCATTTATAGAATCTTTTCAGTTTTGATACATATGTGGCCCATGGCCCTATCTATCACTCTATCTATCTCTATGTTGTGATGGTCGATGACTCCCAGATCTCTCTGATCTATGATGAGAAGTAGTAGATCTATGATCAGTAGTTTGTGAGTGGCTCCTCGATATGCTCATATCACACATGTGCTCATGGGCCCTCTGTAGCTTGTCCATTAGCTTGTCTTCTCTTTCTTTTCACAATCTCAACTCTCATTGGACACACGCAAAGATATCGTCATGCCTGCTGGGATCTCTATGACCAATGGAAGACTCTCACTCATTAGCTGGTAGTTGGTAGGATATACATGTATCCTTCAGAACCTCAGATACAAAACTCCTCCACTCCACTACACTAGTTGCAGAATGAAAATACATTTATCAATTTAGTACTCTTTCTTCATAAATTATGTTAAATTTTCCAATCAATTTCATATTCCATACCTGGATCTCTCTCCTGGACATCACTACGAGATCTAGATGGTGGGGGTATAGAGTGACTACTCTCTCCACACTCTCTTTGTCTAGGTATCAATGGTGGTGTCTTTATATGGGTGTGTGGATGTTGTTGTGATCTCAATGGTGATGCGTGAAAAATGTGCACATCCACACCAGTATCACTGGTTGGAAGCATCTCCTCTGCTCTCTCCTCCTCCATGGGGTCTACCTCAGAGATGGGATCCTCCTCATCTCTATGATCCTCATCCTCCTCTACTAGACCACTATCCTGGTGTGTCCTCTCTGAAAGGCCTGGATCACCTGTGGAATAATCCTCAGGGAAGATGGGGTGGGTTCCCTTCAGACTCCAATACCTGATATAGTCTTAGCTCATGCCTAAGTAGGCCACATCTAGTGGTACCTCTATATCCTTTGTCTCATCTATATCACTGTCTACTATGTCTGCTACTGATGGTTGACATATAGGGCTGAGTCTCTAATAGTACCTTGTCAGATGTGCATAATGAGGTACCACTCCGGGGACTCCCTATAAAAGGCTAAACTATCTCATCACTTGATCAAAGTAGTATGGCATCACTGTGTGACTCTAATGAACCTCTAGTAGCTTGCGCTACTATGAATGTCTCATCTGGTGTCATGTATCTAGCCACTTTGTCATCCAGCAGTAGGGTCTCCATATCACATCTATGCTTGGAATACAGTCTAGACATACCCTCCAATAGAGGATATCTCTGAACTACTAGACGTCTCTTAGAGGATAAGAAAAGCCTCTTGGTGTGCTAGCATCTACCATCACTAGAAAACCTTATGGTCATGTACATGCAAAATTCTCAAACAACCAAATCTACAAAAGCGTGCATACCGAGAGACTCTCTCTCTAATATCTCACCAACTGACATAGCTTGTGGTATAGTTGGGCTAACATGTTGACCCCATGAGAAAACAATCCTATCACTCTCCATCCTCCATACAAGATGGGTGAAAAGTGCAGAAAATATTATACCCTTTGTGTTGGGTACCACAACCAAGGATAGTAAACATAACATCACTCTTTGTACAAAAGGTGTAGGGCCTACCAGTATGCATGATAAAGTGATTTGATATGCCTAGGTTTGCATCTGTGGAACCCATCCTAAACAATACTCTGTATCTGCATCCTTAGAAACTCATTATGCTCTTGGTTTGATAGGCTTACCTCAAACCAAAAGTCGCAAGATTCTATAGACATCCTCCAATGCCACAGTGATCTCACCTAAGGGAAGATGAAAGGAGCATGTATCCTCATCCCACCTCTCTATCAGAACTGATAACATGGCTCGGTGAAGTCTGATCTATGATAGGACTATCACCTAGTACAACCCTACATCTCTCAATAACTAGATCTCATCCCTACGCAGCTCAGATAGTTTCTCTCTAATAACCCCTAGTAACCCTCCAAAGGAATGCTCTCGGAGACAAACCATGTCCTATAAGCACAAACAAACATCATATCAACATTCTACAACATCAAATCTATAAATCCAACTTGACTAGGTCAAGGTCGACCTCAATTAGGTCAAGGTTGACCTTCCTAGGTCAAGGTCAACTTTTTTGGGTCAGGGTTAACCTTTTTGGGTCAAGGTTGACCTCACCCTAGACAAGGTGGAGACCTTCCAGTTCATGTCAACCTTTTTGGGTCAAGGTCAACATAACTGGGTCAGGGTTGACCTTTAAGGGTTAGGGTTGACCTTGCCTATAAATCAAGAATTTGTGAAGTACAAAAATAAAAAAATAGAAACTCACCTCAAGAAGTGATTGTCTGGTAGTTAGGCACTGTCTCAGGAGCTTGATGCATGTCGCTCAAAGTTCTTCTCTCCTCGGCATCTTGCTTTCTATTTTTGAATCTACAAAATGGTAAGAATGAGTAAGTATGACTTCTTTTTCCTTATTTATAGTTAGAATTATGGTTTTGTTAGGGTTTTTCTTAGGGTTTACTCATGTTAAATTTGAATTTCCCTTTATTTACATTTAGATAGACATTCACTCTTTTCATCATAACTTGAGTTTGGTAACTGCGTTTTCAATTTCGTCAGTAGCATTGGAATTTTGATTCAGATACCTAACTCCTTGAATTAGTTTAGGAAGGATAGGAATCCTTATAATTGGTTTATGAAAGGAATTTTTAAAAAACTACATATCCAGTGTATAAGGTTATCCTTATCACCCTGTTTCATCCTTTACAAGTAGAAAGCCGAAATAGGGGGGCATAAGGGGCTTTATGCACTTCTCAGTTTTCATTTAGTAAACTAGGTGATTTATGGATTTTCATTAACCTTGTTTGTTGTAGGTTCTAATGGTTTTCTATAGGATCTCTACATCAAGGACTTGGCTATATCCTTTTTATTTACTATGATATTTTCTTACTTTAGCTTGCATATTCACGAAGTGTCATATCTAAGCTAAAGTGGGGGCTAAATCTATCATCTTAAAATGGAAGAACTTCCATCTTGATAGGTTTAGCACCCTCCTTTAGTGCATTTATCATGATAGACTTGCATTTAGGATGCACTTGGACTTGATTCCTTCATTCTAGGTGAAATTAGGGTTAGGATCCTGAGGATTCTCCTTGATTTCCCTTCTCTATGGCTCTATTTTCTAGGTAGGATCTAGGTATAGGTCCTCTTAGCCTTCATCATGTTCATCATAGGCCTCTATGTCCTTTTTTGGCACTCTGACCTATTATGTCATCATTTCCAAGTCTCTGGGCATCCCCGGGACCTCATGTTCTCTACACTGACTGGATTTGGACCCCTAGGTCAAGGTCGAGGTCAAATTTGACCTAGGTCAAGGTTAAGGTTGACTTTGACCTAGGTAAAGGTTGACTTTGACCTAGGTCAAGGTTTAGGTTGACTTTGACCTAGGTCACATTTGAGGTCATCCTTGACCTTTGTCGGGATCTGATCCCCCTTTTCAAATCTTGGTCCCAAAGGACCCCGAAATCAATGTCGGGTTTCCAGATCCGAATGCGGAAGGGTTTTAATTTAAAATTCATTTAATTATTTTCCCTCCTTAGTTGGTTATTGTGATTGGACCATAATTTGAGGTGAAATTTGAATTATGGGCCCTTACATTTCCCGAGGATCCTTACCTTGAAACCTCTATATAAAGACTCTCTCTTGCCTTCATTTTCAACAATAGGAGGATCAAGATTTCATCAAGCAAGAAAGCAATGGTGAAGTGAAGATGCAAGATTGCAAGAGGATGATATAGAAGATCAAACCATTGTGGATATCAAGCATTTTTGTGGACAAGCCATTGTGGACATTCCTTGGAGCAAGAAAGATTCCTTCTTCCTTGATCTACCATTTTCAATATTCAAGCATTCAAAGATACAATCATGGGGTAGAAATTATGGATTGTGACTTTGGTGAGAGTACTTTAGCCTTGGGGGCTTGGTATGCTTTCTTATCACATTCAAATCTATGCATTGCTTTCTCATATCAATTCATGCTAGGGTTTCAATCTAGAGGATTAGATCTTGGCATTGCACATTCAATACACACACATATTCTATTACATTCGGCTATTCATGGAGGTGAAGATCACCAAAATGGGGGTTTGAATAAGGCAAAACCCTATATAGTCACCCCAAAACACAATTTTCAGATATCTACAGTCGTGGTTTCAGGAGTTGCAGAGCATATCTGAGTACCCTTTTCACCAAACTTTCAGGATTTGCGAACAAAATTTTTGTCGAAGCAATGCAGGTCAAGGTCAACTTTTAGGGGTAAGATTGTACCCCGGGGTAAGATCTTACCCCTACCCTTGGGTCAAGGATGACCTTCCTCAGAATTGGATAAGTTTTTTGGGTTTTCTTCACCTCTGTTTTCCTGTTCTAGATTCGGTTGTAGAATTTCTCGAAACTGAACACGGACATCAAAAAATAGGTATTTCCATATCAACTTTATTATGAGGTATGTATTTAATCTTATTTAATTTCAAGCATTTCTAGATTTACATTACTATCAATTTACATGTATTGTGAGGAATATTGGTTTGGGATCTTTATTAGGGACATTGTTAAAAACCCTACCCATACTCACATTTCCTCTATTATAGTTTGTTATTGAGTTAGTTGATTATTGTGTGTTGTGAGTCAAGTGAGTTTGTTGTGTGGATTATTTGATTTAAAATAATTAAATTAAGATTAATTATGAGAGTAGAATAATTATATTTTATGAATATGGGAATATTAAATATAATAATATTTAATTATTAAGGGTTAACTAAAAATATGTGAATATTAAATATAATAATATTTAATTATTAAGAGTTAATTAAAAATATGGGAATATTAAATATAATAATATTTAATTATTAAGAGTTAATTAAATACCTTTGTTTAATTAAAAAAGACTTAATTAAAAGTCTAATTTGGAATAAGGATTTAATTAATTATTAAATCTAAATTAAAATTATAGGCATGATTGATTTATTTAATATCTAATTATCAATTGCAAAATTATTAATGTGCTACAATATTAATTGATTAATTAAATATTAATATGCAATTTAAGTTGCACATTCAGTTTAATAAAATTGAATTAGAAAAATTTGAAGGTTAAGTTAAGGCTTATTAAGTGAAAAGTGCATATAAAATATGCCAAAAGGAAATTGATAAAAACAAGGTTAGGAAGTTGAGTTAGAAGTTGATAATTGGAAAAGTGCATATTTTACTATTAAAATTAGAGTTAATTATGCAGAGAGGGTTTGATAAAAATAAGGTTGTAGTTAAGTTTTTATTTCAGTGATTTCGAGTTAAGTAATTCTTTTATTATTTTTTAGTGGAGTTTGTCTTGTTTTTGGAGTTGCATGTTTTGAAAACTTAGCTTGTCAGGTTTTCTATATTAGGGGGTTTGGGTTTATTATTTGAGGATGTCTATTAGGTTTTAGAGAATTGCGGTGCTTGGAAGTTAAAAAATTATTTTAAAGCTTCAATTTTTCGGAGTCTTTGATTTGGCCTTATTTGTTGTATTCGGTTAGAGGATTTCAGGCAGGGTTTGAAAACCTATGTTTATTGTTCTTTTGAAAAGATCAAGTTTACTTTGTGATTGGAATTGATTGTTGAAAATTATGGTTTTATTTTAATTGAGGATTATGGTTTGATTTCATTATTTTTAGTTTGAATTGGTTATTGAATTTATCATGCGAAAAACCCAGAATTTGTTTGAAAAACAATATGGATAAACTTGAAATTAATTCAATTAGGATCTGTTTGTATTTGTTGTTGAAACCCTAGGTATTAAATCAAATTAAAAAGATATATAATATTTGTATATGAGCATAATATTTTTATAGAATTAAAAGAAAGTAGTAAAGAATATATAATAGAGATAGGAACATATATTAAATCATGAATTAGAAAACTAATGGAAAAATAAATGTATATGTATTTGGACTTTTGAAATATATATATATATATATATATATATATATATATATATATATATATATATATAATATATATATATATATATATATATATATATATATATATATATATATATATATATATATATATATATATATTAGTTTTCGGATTTAAAAAAAAGTATTATTATTTATTAATTTTTAGATTTAAAAAAAAATAAAAATAAATAAATATTATTATTATTAATTTATTTTAAAAAATAAATAAATATTAATTGATTTTTTTACATGTGGGTTTTAATATTAATGTTTTCATTTATATTTATATTTAAAAAATTAATAACATTATTTTATTATTAAATATATGGTGTCTTGATATGCATGGAGATTTTATTTAAATACTTATTTAAAAAAGTATATATGCATGAGATTTTATATGAATGTTTTCTTAATAAGTCAAAGTAGACTTTAATAAACAAAATTGACTATGCTTAAACAATTGAGACTTGTGTTATGGTGTGACTACTTAGTATATAGATATTACCTTGTTTGATATTGTTTATTTGGAGAAATTATGTTTCCGTTAAGAGTGGTATAGAGAGGCTTGGGGGGTTGTCTTCTATGTGACATGTGCATTTTCAATATTTTTGTAATGTTGACTTGGTCATGATTATTTTTTGTAACCCAACCTGATTTCTTAAGCTCATTATTTTGTTAAAGTTTTAGGATCATTGCAAACGTAATAGCACTACCTCAATGTATGTTTTTTATGTGTTTTCCAAATGCAACAATCTCTTGCATTTATATTGAGAATGAGTTAAGAAGAGACATGTCCCTTCATGGGACATGTCTATTCATTATTATGTAATTAATATAATGACAATTATGATTATATATATACATACATATATATAATATCTCTTGAGTATTATATTAATTTCTTTAATATTTACGTAATAATAATATTTATTTTATCAATTTAACTATTTATTTATTATGAGAATAATTATAATCTAACTT
>BSBK01002386.1:17500-82500 GCA_027943335.1 Chamaecyparis obtusa
TTTTATGGCTTTTGCCAAAAAGTTCCCGCACTTATTTTTGCCTATTTTATTGGGCTTTTTTATTCTTCTCATAATGATGTATTTAAGCATGACTGTTGGTTATTTGGAAGTTGGAAAGTTTTTTCCTCTTCTATTTAATCGTTTTAATGTTTTTATTGTAAACATGGAAGTCCACTGATGAGAGGGTGAAATTCCCTCGAAACATGTCTGGACGTTTTTCAATAAAATTATTTTCCTCATGCTTTCTCTGGTTCATTTTGATGCTGCAAGTGATATTATTTCTAAATTCTAAATTTTAACCCTAAACCCTAAACCCTAAACCCTAAACCCTAAACCCTAAACCCTAAACCCTAAAACCCTAAAACCCTAAACCCTAAACCCTAAAACCCTAAACCCTAAACCCTAAACCCTAAACCCTAAAACCCTAAAACCCTAAAACCCTAAACCCTAAAACCCTAAAACCCTAAACCCTAAACCCTAAACCCTAAAACCCTAAACCCTAAACCCTAAACCCTAAACCCTAAACCCTAAACCCTAAACCCTAAGCCCCAACCCCCAAGCCCCAACCCCCAAGCCCCAAGCCCCAAGCCCCAACCCCCAAGCCCCAAGCCCCAAACCCCAAACCCCTAACCCTTACCCCAAACCCCAAACCCCAAACCCCAAACCCCAAACCCTAAACCCTTAAACCCTAAAACCCTAAACCCAAAAACCCCGAAACCCGAAACCCTCAACCCGAAACCCTCAACCCGAAACCCTCAACCCTCAACCCTCAACCCTCAACCCGAAACCCTCAACCCCAAACCCCAAACCCCAAACCCTAAACCCTAAACCCCTAACCCCTAACCCCTCAACCCTAACCCAACCCCAACCCCCATACCCTCAACGCTGAACCCCAAACCCTGAACCTAAACACTTAAACCCCAAACCCCAAACCCCAAACCCTCAACCCTCAACCCTCAACCCTAAACCTCAACCCCTAAACCCTTAAATTTTTTAAACCCCTAAACCCATAACCCAGAACCCAAAACCCAAACACAAAAACCCCAAACCCCTAACTGTTAACCCTTAAACCCTAAACCCTCAAGCCTCAAGCCTCAACCCCAAACCCCAAACCCTTAAACCTTAAACCCCTAAAACCCCAAACCCCAAACCAAAAACCCTTAAACCCTTAAACCCCAAACCCCAAACCCCAAACCCAAACCCCTCAACCCTAAACCCTAAACCCCTAAACCCTAAACCCTAACCCAAACCGTAAACCCTAGAATTACTATAGTCTAGAAGATTTCAAAATTTTTTCTAAAATTTGAAATATTTTCTATTTTAGAAATATTTCACTCTTTTAGTATCTTTCAGATTTAGCTCTCTGAAGATAATGTTAATGGTCATGTAACGGCCAGTTTTCCAACGGTCATGTAACAGCCTCTTTTGGAAAGATTGTAACGGCTTCGTGCCTATATATTCTCTTCCTCGCATGTAATTTTTTTCTGAGTTCAACTAATGAGCCTTCAATAGGCGAAACTAGTTTTGAACAGCTCAATAAAGATTTCATGTCTTTCTGCTAAATCTCTCTCTTTATTTTTTCTAAGTCTTTTTTTTCCATTGCTGCTAGTGATTCTCACAAATTTTTAAAACCCTAAACCCTAAACCCTAAACCTTAAACCCCAAACCCCAAACCCTAAACCCCAAACCCCTAAACCCTCAAACCTTAAACCCCAAACCCTAAACCTAAACGTTATATTGTATGCACATGCTATGTTTTGGTGAAGTGATAAGGCTAGAGGATTATGCTCTACTCCCTTTTTGGGTAGTGTCAAAAACTCAAATTCTTGGATATAAAATATGTTAGGAATGAATGTTGAATGGTTGGTAGTCATTCTGTAGCAGTTGTTGCATTCATGACTGTGATTGTCATTGATGTCAACACAATGATCTACTGGAGATTAGCAGTGAAGGAGATAGAGTTTTGATTGGTGCATATAGTATATTATAGTTGGAGCTATGTGATGTTGAGGATATACTCTTTGATATGTTATATGGTTATGGTTAAGAGCGCAGATAGTAATTCATTTATTCATGAAAGTTATGAGCATTTTGGTGGAAGCAGTATTCAAGCAGTGTTCCTAAGTAGCGGTTTACGAAAATCAGAGGATATCTCCTAATCGGGATGGAATCTAGTTTTGTGCAGTTAGAGGGGAGTTAGAGACACATTGATAGTGATGTAGATGTCAGTGCAATCTTCAGAGTCACACGATTGAAGAAATATTATATTTGGAAGCTAACAGTTTTGTGTAAATTTGATTTAGTGTGTGGAAATATTAATTAGTTTATAATTGTATGCCGACTCATTTGTAATTATTTGAGTGTTGTATAAAGGAAGGAATTTTTTTCCTTGTTGTAAGAAAGAAAGAATATAAAATAAGAAATAAGTGTGAATTGTGAAAGCGAAATTGTGAAGGAAGACATGTGAAGTACAGAGATCTAGAATTGAGATCTGGTGTAGCAGTGAGTGTGGTTTTGGCATAGTAAGGAGGTAATATATTTCATATTATTCTATTGAATAATCTTAAGGTTAGTTGGACAGTGTGTTCAGTGATATTGCCTTAAAGCTGTTTGGGCAGTGGGTCTTTCTGTCTTCCATAACTCCTAACAAGGTTAGAATCATATAATAGGGATTCAAAATCTTCTAACAAGGATTCAAAATCTCCTAATAGGGATTTATATGTACTGAATGTATTTGATAACACTCCTAACAGAGTTCATCCTTTCATAAGGAATATTCATATTAGTGTATCTTTTGTGGGCGTCATTCCCACCGGGGTTTACTCTTTGATCAAGAGGTTCCCTAGTCAACATATCTTGTGTTATTGTGTCATTGTGTATGAATATCTTTCTATGTTTGGTTGTTATATTGCTTACATGATTAAATGTTGTTGAAGTTGACAAAAGTTATAATTATTTGATAACTGATTCACCCCCCCTCCCTCTCAGTTATCTTGGTGGACTTTACTTTCTAACAATTGGTATTAGAGCAGCAGGTCCTTGAAAGAAAAATTTAATAGCTTAAGGAGATCCATGGTGAATTTTAGGAAAGAAAGCCCTAAATTTGATGGAGTAAATTTTGACAACTGGAATGAAAAGATGAAGACACATCTACTATGTTTAGGACCAGGTTATTGGTTGATTACAAAGAATGATAAGACTATCATTGAAGAAGACAGTCTTAGAACATGTTCTAGTGATGAGAGAGATCTATTCATGTGTAACATACTTGCAAGAGAAGCACTTTTGACAGCACTTCTGAAGAATGAGTATAGTCAGATAAAATGTTTACCAAAATCTCATGAAATTTGGAAAGATTTACACTCTACTTTTGAAGGTGATGAACATGCAAAGAAAGCTAGACTACATAATTGGATATGTGCATTTGAAGATATAAGAATGATGGAAGATGAATCTATTAGAAGCTATATTGGTAGAATGTCAGAAATTGTTGCAGGGATAAAATCTTGTGGAGGAACAAAGACAGAGAATGAAGTGATATGAAAAATTCTGAGGACATTGACTCTTGTATTTAAGCAGACAACACAGATGATTGAACAAGTTATACCTTGTACTACGAACTTTACAAGGGAGACACTTCTTGGAAGATTGGAACTAGCAAAAATGAACCAGAGGTTATCAAGAGACTTACCTATAATGGAGACAACAATTAGTGCTCTTAGTGTTTGACCTACATTGTCAAAAAGTACCAATGTGAGTGGAGATTATGCCAGCAGCAGATCAAGAAATGAAGAACTCAAAAAGGTTGAAGAAGGTATTGCCTTGCTTGTGAAAAGAGAACCAGACAATAAGAAAATTTTTAAATGTTGGACTTGTCAACAATATGGTCATTTTACATCTAAGTGTCCTAAGAGAGTTAAAAAGTACAAAAATAATTTCAAGCCTAGAAGATATAAGGAATGTTATTATGCTAATGATGAAGACCTTGAAGTCTATATTGAAAGAACCTTGAGTGAAAGTGATACTGAGAATAATGATGACATAAGATTTGTAGCAATTAAGGAAGAGAATCTTGAAACTGATGTTAAAGAAGAGAAAGCTTTAGTTTCCCAAGTTGAAAAGAAAACTAATTGGATTATAGACAGTAGTTGTTCACATCATATGACTAGAGATATGAAAAATTTCACAAAGTTTAACAACTATGATGGAGTTGTGAGAGTTGGAAACAATGCACCTTTTATGATTAAAGGTATAGGATCTATTACTCTTGATGGAAAGACTAATACTAATGATGTTTATTTTGTGGATGGATTGAAATATTTTGAGTGTTCGGCAGTTAGTTGATAAGGGATATCAAGTTTGGTTTATTGGGAAAACTTACGTGATAAAGGATAAGGATGGAAATCTGATTAGAACAGAATCTAGAACCAGAGGTAATGTATTTTAGTTGAATCCTACTGAAATGACATGTTTGATTACTAAGATTGATGATAGTTGGTTATGGCATAGAAGATATTTTCATATTTAAACTTTGATAATATTGTGAAAGTAAGTACTACACTTGCAGTAAGAGATTTACCTAGAATTAAGAATGTGTGGATTGCATTTCTTAAAGAAAAATCTGAAGTATTTGATAAGTTTAAGATCATTAAGAATAAAGTTGAGAATGAATCTGGACTGAAAATTAAATGTTTGAGATCTGATAGAGGTGGAGAATTTACTTCTAAAGAGTTTAACACTTTTTGTGAAGTGAATTGTATTAAGAGATAGTTTTCAGCCCCTAGAACACCTGAACAAAATGGTATTGTAGAAAGAAGGAACAGATTAGTAACTGAAGCAGAAAGAGCTATGTTATTTGAGAATGACTTGGCAAAGATATTCTAGAGAGTAGTAAATATAGCAGTATATACAATGAACATAGTACAAATTAGAGTAGACACAGACAAGACACCTTATGAATTATGGTTTGGACATGCACCCTCATTTAAGTATTTTAGAATCTTTGGAAGCAAATTTTATATAAAGAGAGATGATGATATTGGAAAGTTTGATCCTAGAACCAATGAAGGTATTTTTTTTGTTAGGAATGAATGCTGACATTGAGATATTGTTTGGTATGTTTTAGTAGTCATTCTGTAGTAGTGGTTGTTGCATTCATGACTTACATTGTCATTGAAGTCAACACAGTGATATTCTAGAATTTAGCAGGAAAGGAGGCACATTTTTGTTTGGCGCACATGTTGTATTGTAGATTGGCTTTTGCATAGTTGATAGTATGTTCTTTTTTATGTTATTAACCTATGGTTAATAGCACAAAAATATATTTAATCATTTGTGAAAGTTATAAGCATTTTGGTGAAAATAGTTTTCTGACAGAGTTCCTAAGTAGTGGTTTGTGGAAGTCAGAGGATATCTCTTAGCTAGGATGGAATCTAATTTTGCATAGTTATAGGGATGTTGGAGACTCATTAATGCTGATGTGGTTCACAGTGCAAACTTTGAGGATACATTTGGAGAAAGTTACAATATTTGGACGCCAACAGTTTTATGGAAATTTTGGTGTATGGTGTGGAAATTATTATTTTGTAATTGTATGCCAACTCATTTGTAATTATTTGAGTGTGGTATATAAGAAGGAATGTTTTTAGTAGTATTTTGAGGTTGTAATATGGATTTTGATGGTAATTGTAAGATTATGAAAGTTGTGATGCAGATCTATGCATGAGGAGAGCTAATTCAGTAATGAAGGAAGACTTGTGAGTACAAAGATCTGAGATTGTGATCTTGTGTAGAAGAGAGTGCAATTTTGGCACAGTGGGAAGGAGGTAACATATTTCATATTATTCTATTGAATAATCTTAAGGTCTTTTGGAAAGTGGGTTCAAAGATCTTGCCTTGAAGCTGTTTGGGTAGTGGGTCCTTATGTCTTCCATAACTCTTAACCGAGTCAAAATCTTTTAACAGGGATTCAAAATCTCCTAACAAGGATTTATATGTACTAAATGTATTTCATAAGACTCCTAACAAGGTCCATCCTCTAACAAGGAACTTTCATATTAGTACATCATTTTGTGGGTATCATTCCCAAAGGGGTTTACTCTTTTCAAAAGGTTCCCTAGTCAACATATCTTGTGTCATTGTGTAATTGTGTATGGTTATCTTTCTATGGTTGATTACTACATTGGTTATATTGTTTAAAGTTGTTAAAGAAGTTAAATGGATTAATTATTAGATAACTGATTCACCCCCGCCCTCTCAGTTATCTTGGGGATCTTTACTTTCTAACAATTGGTATCATAGTGGTAGGTCCTTGAAATAAAAGTTTAACAACTTAAGGAGATCCATGGAAAATTTCAAGAAAGAAAGCCCTAAGTTTGATGGAGTAAATTTTGACACCTGGAAAGAAAAGATGAAGATACATCTCTTGTGTTTAGGACCAGGCTATTGGTTGATTACAAATAAAGCCAAGGATATCATTGAAGAAGACAAGCTTGAGAATTGTACTAATGAAGAAAGAGACATCTTTATGTGTAACATACTTGCAAAAGAGGCACTTTTGTCAGCACTTTCAGATAATGAATACAGTCAGGTAAAAAGTTTACTAAGAGCTTATGATGTTTGGAAATCTTTACATGCTACGTTTGAAGGTGATGAACATGCAAAGAAAGCTAGGTTACATAATTCGATTTGTGCATTTGAAGATATAAGAATGATGGAAGATGAATCTATTAGAAGCTATATGGGTAGAATGTCTGAGATTGTTATAGGGATAAAGTCTTGTGGAGGTGAAAAGACAGAGAATGAAGTGATATGGAAGATCTTGAGAACATTGACACAGGTGTTCAGGTAGACAACATAGATGATTGAGCAAGTGATACCTTGTACCCTAAACTTTTCAAGAGAGACCCTTCTTCGAAGATTAGAAGTAGCAGAAATGAATTTGAGACTATCAAGAGAGTTACCTAGAATGGAGACAGCATTCAATGCTCTTAGCATCAGACCTACATTATCAAGAAGTACTAGTGTGAATGAAGATTATGCCAGTAGTAGCAGATCCATATCTAAAGAAGATAAGGAGATTGAAGAAGGTATTGCATTACTTATGAAGAGAGAACCGGATGGTAAGAAAATCTTTAAATGTTGGACTTGTCAAGAATATGGTCATTATGCATCAAAATGTCCTAAAAGAGTTAAGAAGTATAGAAAAAATTTCAAATCTAGAAGACCTAAAGAATGTTATTATGCTAATGATGAAGAGCTTGAAGCAGGAATTGAGAGACACTTAAGTGATGGTGACAATGATAATAATGATGACATAGGATTTGTGGCAATTAAGGAAGAAACTATTGAATCAGATGTTAAGGAAGAGAAAGCCTTAGTTTCCCAAGTCGAAAAGAAAGCAGATTGGATTATAGACAGTGGTTGTTCACATCATATGACATGTGATAAAGGAAAGTTCATAAATTTTAGCAATTATGATGGAGGAGTTGTTAGAGTTGGAAACAATGCACCTTGTTTAATTAAAGGTATAGGATCTATTACTCTTGATGGAAAGACTAATACTAATGATGTTTACTTTGTTGATGGATTGAAACATAACTTTTTGAGTGTTGGATAGTTAGTTTATAAGGGATATCAAGTTTGGTTAACTGAAAATTCTTGTGTGATTAGGGATAAAGATGGAAATTTGATTGAAAAATGATCTAGAACCAGAGGCAATGTATTTCAGTTGAATCCTACTGAGATGACATGTTTGATGACTAAGATTGATGACAGTTGGTTATGGCATAGAATATTTTGTCATATAAACTTTGATAACATTGTGAAAGTAAGTACTACACTTGCAGTAAGAGATTTACCTAAGATTATGAAGCCTACTAACATGATTTGTAAGGAATGTGTGATGGCTAAGCAGAAAAGGAGCTCATTTCCTAGCAACAAGTTCACATCTACTGAGAAGTTGGAGATCATTCATATAGACTTAAGCGGTCCTACCAGGACTAGAGGATTTTATGGTGAAAGGTACTTTATGATTATTGTTGATGATTTTACAAGAATGATGTGGGTTGCATTTTTGAAATTTTTTTTTGAAGCATTTGATAAGTTTAAGGTCATTAAGAATAAGCTTGAGAATGAATCTAGAATGAGAATTAAGTGTTTAAGATCTGATAGAGGAGGTGAATTTACATCTAAGGAATTTGACACCTTTTG
This sequence comes from Chamaecyparis obtusa, assembly GCA_027943335.1. NCBI lineage: Eukaryota > Viridiplantae > Streptophyta > Pinopsida > Cupressales > Cupressaceae > Chamaecyparis > Chamaecyparis obtusa. The sequence continues at coordinate 25,712 of BSBK01002386.1, forward strand.
TGAAATAAATGACATTAAGAGACAATATTTAGCCCCTAGAACACTTGAACAAAATGGTATTGTAGAAAGAAGAAACAGGTCGGTAACTAAAGCAGCTAGAGCTATGTTATTTGAAAGTGATTTGGCTAAGATATTTTAGAGAGAAGCAGTGTATACAATGAATAAAGTGCAGATCAGAGAAAATATAGACAAGACAACTTATGAGTTGTGGTTTGGGCACACACCCTCAGTTAAGTATTTTAGAATCTTTGGTAGCAAATGTTATATTAAAAGAGAAGATGATATAGGAAAGTTTGATCCTAGAAGTGATGAAGGAATCTTTCTTGGTTACTCTTTGAAAAGTAAAGTTTATAGATGTTATAACAAGAGGACTAAGACTATTGTTGAAAGTGAAAATGTTAGAGTTGATGAGAAATTTAAATTTCAAAAAAGAATGCTTGATTATGAATCTGATGAAGGTACTAACCCTCATCCTAACACTGAATCGACTGAACAATTCTTTGAGACTAGAAGTGAATTGGTGAATGAGAACAATATTGAAGAAAGTGTTGATCAGAATAGAAAAGAATCTACAAGTGAGACAAGAGGAGAAACTACAAGTGAGATAAGAGGAGAAACCATGACACCTAATAGGTACACATCAAGGCATCATCCCATTGAGTAGATTATTGGAAGCTTGGATAGAGGAGTTCTTACTCAGAATAAGGTACACTTATGTTTGATTTCCCAAATTCAACCTAAGTCTACTAATGCAGCCTGTGAAGATGAACATTAGATTAAAGGTATGAGAGAAGAATTAGATCAGATTGAAAGAAACAAGGCATGGCAATTGGTCCCTAGACCTAAAGATAAGAATGTGATTGGAACTAAATGGGTATTCAGAAACAAGATGAATGAGCAAGGAGAGGTAATCGGGAATAAAGCAAGATTAGTATGTAAAGGATATTCACAGCAAGAAGGAATTGACTATGAAGAAACTTTTTCTCCTATGGAAAGACTTGAAGTAGTGAGAATGTTTTTAGCCTATGCAGCATTTAAAAAATTCAAAGTATATCAGATAGATGTAAAGTTAACATTTTTGAATGGTGAGTTGGAAGAAGAAGTCTACATTGAGCAGCCTGAAGGTTTTCCTTTGACTCAAGAAGGAGACATGGTATGTAAACTTAAGAAAGCATTGTATGGATTAAAGCAAGCACCTAGAACTTTGTATGCAAGATTGGATAAGTATTTACTAAAATTGGGATTTACAAAAGGAACAATAGATAGTAACTTATACATAAAACAAATTGAGAATGGATTGTTGGTTATAGTTATATTTGTTGATGATATTATCTTTGGAGGAGAAGATGAAGCTAGTGACAAATTTGCAGAAGAAATGAAAATAGAATTTGAAATGAGTATGATTGGAGAAATGAAATACTTTTTGGGATTATAGATAACACAAAGCAAGGATGGTATATTTATCAGTCAGACCAAATAACTGAATGACTTGTTGAAAAGATTTGCTATGGAAGATTGCAAACCAGTTGGAACACCTATGATTACAGGACTTAAATTATCTAGCAAAGATGAGACACCATAAGTTGAACAAAAGAAGTACAGATCTATGATTGGAGGATTGCAGTACTTGACACATACAAGACCAGATATAGCACATTTAGTTAGGATTGTAGCAAGATTTCAATCAGAACCTAAAGAGTCACATTATGCAGCAGTAATGAGGATACTGAGATATTTGAAAGGAACAATGGATTATGGACTGTGGCATGATAATTATGATGATTTCACATTATATGCATATAAGGGTGCAGATTGGGGAGGCAGCATTGATGAAAAGAAAAGCACCAGTGGTGGAGCCTTTTTTCTTGGAGGAAGATTGGTTTCTTAGTTAAGTAAAAAGCAGAATTGTATTTCACAAAGCACACCAGAAGCAGAGTATGTTGCAGCTGCAAATAATTGTAATTAGATAATTTGGATGAAGCAGATGCTAAAGGACATTGGAATAAATTTTGATGAGCCTATTGTCATACATTGTGACAATACAAGTATAGTCAGTATGTCAAAATATCTAGTTTTACATTCAAAGACAAAGCATATAGAGATCAAGTATCATGTTGTAAGAGAGAAAGTTGCAGACAAAGAAGTCAAATTGGAGTACATCAGCATAAAAGAATAGATAGCAAATATATTTACTAAGCATTTGCCGAAGGATACATTTGAGTATTTGAGAGGTATGCTTGGGGTTATGCCCCAACCTTCTCTTGAGTAATGTTGCAGATGGTTGCATCCATCTAGTGGTTTATGCACCTATCTTTTCTAGACTAGATGTTGGTACTTCCTGTATGGGGGAGTATTTGTGTTTCAGAGCTGAGTCATTGAGGACTCTAGTGTATGTATTTTTCAATAGTGTCTATTGACATTGAGCTATTGTTTGGCATAGTGATAGATTTTCTATCATTGATGTCAATGGGGAAGAGAATCATGAAAAACATTATGATATAGTAATGGGAGAGATATTGCATTATGTATGGGAGAGAATCATTTGTTTGTATAACTGTAATGGTAGAGAAATGTATTGTAATTGAGCAGCAGAATAGTTGAGCAGCAGTGATTGGATTTTTGGAACATTGGATGTTTTTAATCTATGTAGTCATTAATGTCATGGGGGAGATTGTTAGGAATGAATGATGAGACATTGAGATATTGTTTGGTATGTTTTAGTAGTCATTCTATAGCAGTGGTTGTTGCATTCATGACTTAGATTGTCATTGATGTCAACACAGTGGTATTCTAGAATTTAGCAGGAAAGCAGGCACATTTTTGTTTGGCACACATGTTGTATTTTAGATTGGCTTTGGTGTAGTTGGTAGTATGTTCTTTTTTATGTTATTAACCTATGGTTAATAGTGAAAAAATATATTTAATCATTTGTGAAAGTTATAAGCATTTTGGTGAAAATAGTCTTCTAACAGATTTCCTGAGTTGCGGTTTGTGGAAGTCAGAGGATATCTCTTAGCTGGGATGGAATCTGATTTTACGTAGTTACATGGATGTTGGAGACTCATTAATGATGATGTGGTTCATAGCACAAACTTTGAGGATACATTTGGAGAAAGTTACAGTATTTGGAAGCTGACAGTTTTATGGGAATTTTGGTGTAACGTGTGGAAATTATTATTTTGTAATTCTATGCTAACTCATTTGTAATTATTTGAGTGTGGTATATAAGAAGGAATGTTTGTAGTAGTATTGTGAGGTTTTAATATGGATTGTGATGGTAATTGTAAGATTATGAAAGTTGTGATGCGAATCTATGCATGAGGAGAGCTAATTCAGTAATGAAGGAAGACTTGTGAGTACAGAGATCTGAGATTTGTTAGAAAGAAAAGATCCCCAAGATAAGTGAGAGGGGGGGGGGTGAATTAGTTATCTGATATTTTATAACTTTAATTATTTCAACTTCTTTAAACAATATGATCAATGCATTAATCAACCATAGAAACACAACCATCCATAATTTGCACAATAACACAAGATATGTTGACTAGGGAACCTCTTGGAAAAGATAAACCCTGGTGGGAATGATGCCCACAAAATGATGTACTAATATGAAAGTTCTTTGTTAGAGGATGGACCCTATTAGGAGTCTTATGAAATACACTTAGTACATATAAATCCCTATTAGGAGATTTTGAATCCCTGTTAAAAGATTCTAACTTGGTTAAGAGTTATATGGAAGATAGAAGGACCCACTGCCCAAACAGCTTCAAGGCAAGATCTTTGAACTCACTGTCCAAAAGACCTTAAGATTATTCATTAGAATAATATAAAATAGATTACCTCCTTCCACTATGCCAAAACTACACTCTCTGCTACACAAGATCACAATTTCAGATCTCTGTACTCACAAGTCTTCCTTCAACACTGTACTAGCTCTTTTCTTCACCTCATGCATAGATCAACATCACACTTTCTCAATTTCGGTTACAATCTGAATCACAATTACTATCACAACCACAATACATCTATAAACATTCATTCTTATATACCATACTCAAATAATTATGAATAAGTCAGTCCACAAATTCAAAATAATAATTATCACATGTTACATCAAAATTCCCATAAAACTGTCGGCTTCAGAACATTGCAACTTTCTCCAAACATATCCAAAATTTATGTGCTATGAACCAAATCATCTCTAATGAGTCTCTAACATGCTTGAAACTTCACAAAGTTAGATTCCATCTCTACTAAAATATGTCCTCCGATTTCCACAAACCGCTACTCAAGAACTCTGTCAGAAGACTGTTTCTACCAAAATGTCTGTAACTTCTCCAAATGAATAAATAAATTTTTGTGCAATTAACCATAGGTTAAGAACACACCAAAGATCATACTATCAATTTCACAAAGGAAAATCTACAATACAACATGTGCACCAAATAAAATTGTTCCTGCTTTCCTGCTCAATTCCAGAATATCACTGTGTTGACATCAATGACAAACTAAGTCATGAATGCAACAACCACTACCACAGAATGACTAACCAAATAATATCTCAATGCTTCATAATCTCATCACCATACATTTTCATTCATCCTTAACAATCTCCCCCATTGGCATTGATGGCAACATAGATGAAAAACATCTAATGTTCCAAAAATCCAATTACTTCTGCTCTACTACTTTGCTGCTCTTCATCAATCAAATCTTGCTTCATTTTCCTATTCAGTCTTTCCAACAACATGTTTCTCTCTCCCATACATGATTCTCTCTCCACCATAAATTATGTTATGATATTTTTCATGACTCTCTCCCCAATTGACATCAATGACAAAAAAATTTATCACTATGTCAAACAATAGCTCAATGTCAAAAGACACTATTTGATAAAATACATGCACTAGAGTCCTCAATGACTCAGCTCTGAAACACAAATACTCCCCCATTCAGGAAGTACCACCATCCAGTCTAGAAAAGATAGATGCATAAACCACTGGACGGATGCAACCATCTACATAATTATTCAAGAGAAGATTGGGGTATAACCCCAAGCATACCTCTCAAATACTCAAAAGTATCCTTCGGTAAAGGCTTAGTGAATATGTCTTCTATCTTCTCTTTTGTGCTGATGTACTCCAATCTAACTTCTTTTTCTGTAACTTTTTCTCTCACAACATGATATTTGATCTCTATATGCTTTGTCTTTGAATGAAAAATTGGGTTCTTTGACATATTAACTGTGCTTGTGTTGTCACAATGTATAAAAATAGGTTCATCAAACTTTATTCCAATGTCCTTTAACATTTTCTTCATCCAAATTATCTGATTGCAATTATTTTCTGCTGCAACATATTCTACTTCTGCTGTACTTTGTGAAATACAATTTTGCTTTTTACTTAACCATGAAACCAATCTTCCTCCAAGAAAAAAGGCTCCACCACTGGTGCTTTTCTTATCATCAACATTGCCTCCCCAATCTGCATCAGTATATGCACATAATGTGAAATCATTTGAATTATCATACCATAGTCCATAGTCCATTGTTCCTTTCAAATATCTCAGTATCCTCTTCATTGCTGCATAATGTGATTCTTTAGGTTCTGATTGAAATCTTGCTACAATCCCAACTGAATGTGCTATATCTGGTCTTGTATGTGTCAAATACTACAATCCTCCAATCATAGATTTGTATTTCTTCTATTCTACTTCTGGTGTCTCATCTTTGCTAGAAAATTTTAGTCCTATCACCATAGGTGTTCCAACTGGCTTACAATCTTCCATTCCAAACCTTTTTAGCAAATCATTTAGATATTTAGTCTGACTGATAAATATACCATCCTTGTTTTGTGTTATCTACAATCCCAAAAAGTATTTCATCTCTCCAATCATACTCATTTCAAATTCTATCTTCATTTCTTCTGTAAATTTATCACTGGATTCATCTTCTCCTCCAAAAATGATATCATCAACAAATATAATAATAACCGACAATCCATTTTCAATTTCTTTTATGTATAAATTACTGTCTACTATTCCTTTTGTAAATCCTAACTTCAATAAATACTTATCCAATCTTGCATACCAGGTTCTAGGTGCTTGCTTCAATCCATACAATGTATTTTTAAGTTTACATACCATGTCTCCTTCATTAGTTAAAGGAAAACCTTTAGGCTTCTCAATGTAGACTTCTTCTAATTCACCATTTAAAAATGCTGACTTAACATCCATCTGATATACTTTGAATTTCTTATATGCTGCATAAGCCAAAAATATTCTTACTGCTTCAAGTCTTGTTATAGGGGCAAAGGTTTCTTCATAATCAATTCCTTCTTGTTGTGAGTATCCTTTACATACCAATCTTGCTTTGTTTCTAATTACCTCTCCTTGTTCATTCATCTTGTTTCTAAATACCCATTTAGTTCCAATCACATTCTTGTCTTTTGGTCTAGGAACCAATTCCCATGTTTTGTTTCTTTCAATTTGATCTAATTCTTCTCTCATAGCTTTAATCCAATTTTCATCTTCACAGGCTTCATCAGTAGACTTAGGTTCAATTTGAGAAACCAAACATAAGTGTACCTTGTTCCGAGTAAGAACTCCTCTATCCATGCTTCCTATAATCTGTTCAATAGGATGATGTCTTGATATGTACCTGTTAGGTGTCATAGTTTCTCCTCTTGAAGTTTCTCCTCTTGTCTCACTTGTAATTTCTCTTCTTGTAGTTTCTCCTCTTGTCTCACTTGTAGTTTCTCTTCTTGTCTCATTTGTAGTTTCTCCTCTTGTCTCATTCATAGTTTCTCCTCTTGTCTCATTCATAGTACTTCTTATGCTCTGATCAATACTCTCAATATTGTTTTCATTCACCAATTCACTATTAGTCTCAAAGAATTATTCATTAAATGCATGGCTAGTCTGAGGATTAGAACCTTCATCAGATTCATAATCGAGCATTCTTTCTTGAATTTTGAATTTCTCATCAACTCTGACATTTGCACTTTCAACAATAGTCTTTGTTCTTTTGTTATAACATCTATAAGCTTTACTCAAAGAATATCCAAGAAAGATTCCTTCATCACTTCTAGGATCAAACTTTCCTATATCATCTTCTCTCTTAATATAACATTTTCTTCCAAAGATTCTAAAGTACTTGACTGAGGGTGTGTGCCCAAACCACAACTCATAAGTATCTTACCTATATTTTCTCTGATCTGCACTCTATTCATTGTGTAGACTGTTGTATTCACTACTTCTCTCCAGAATATCTTAGCCATATCACTTTCAAATAACATAGCTCTAGCTACTTTAGTCACTGACCTATTTCTTCTTACTGCAATACCATTTTGTTCAGGTGTTCTAGGGGCTGAATATTGTCTTTTAATGCCATTCATTTCACAAAAAGTATCAAATTCTTTAGATGTAAATTCACCTCCTCTATTAGATCTTAAACACTTAATTCTCATTCCTGATTCATTCTCAAGCTTGTTCTTGATGATCTTAAAATTATCAAATGCTTCAAATTTTTCTTTCAAAAATGCAACCCACATCATTCTTGTAAAGTCATCAACAATAATCATAAAGTACCTTTCACCATAAAATCCTCTAGTTTTGGTAGGTCCGCTCAAGTCTATATGAATGATCTCCAACTTCTCTATAGATGTGAACTTCTTGCTAGGAAATGAATTCCTTTTCTATTTAGCCATCACACATTCCTTGCAAATCATGTTAGTAGGCTTCATAATCTTAGGTAAATCTCTTACTGCAAGTGTAGAACTCACTTTCACAATGTTATCAGAGTTTATATGAAAAAATCTTGTATGCCACAACCAACTGTCATCAATTTTAGTCATCAAACATGTCATCTCAGTAGGATTCAACTAAAATACATTACCTCTGGTTCTAGATCCTTTTCCAATCAAATTTCCATCTTTATCCTTAATCACACAAGAGTTTTCAGTAAACCAAGCTTGATATCCCTTATCAACTAATTGTCCAACACTCAATAAGTTATGTTTCAATCCATCAACAAAGTAAACATCATCAGTGTTACTCTTTCCATCAAGAGTAATAGATCCTATACCTTTGATTAAACAAGGTGCATTGTTACCAACTCTAACAACTCCTCCATCATAGTTGCTAAGCATTATGAACTTTCCTTTGTCTCCTGTCATATGATGTGAACAACCGCTATCTATAATCCAATCTGCTCTCTTCTCAACTTGGGAAACTAGGGCTTTCTCTTCCTTCTCATCTAATTTAGTAGTTTCTTCCTTAATTGCCACAAATCCTATGTCATCATCATTGTCTTTGTCACTGTCACTCAAGTGTCTCTCAATTCCTACTTCAATCTCTTCATCATTAGCATAATAACATTCTTTAGGTCTTCTAGATTTGAAATTGTTTCTGTACTTCTTGACTCTTTTAGGACATTTAGATGCATAATGACCATATTCTTGACAAGTCCAACATTTAAATATTTTCTTACCATCAGGTTCTCTCTTAACAAGTAATGCAATACCTTCTTCAATCTTCTTATCTTCCTCAGATCTGGATCTCCTACTACTGGCATAATCTCCACTTACACTTGTGCTTCTTGATAATGTAGGTCTGATGCTAAGAGTGTTGAATGCTATTTCCATCCTGGGTAACTCTCCTGATAGTCTCAAATTCATTTCTGCTACTTCCAATCTTCCAAGAAGGGTTTTTCTTGTAAAATTAGGTGTGCAAGGTATCACTTGCTCAATCATTTGTGTTGTCTACTTGAATGCTGGTGTTAATGTTCTCAAGATCTTCCATATTACCTCATTTTCTGAGTTTTCACCTCCACAAGACTTTATTCCTATAAAAATTTCAGACATTCTTCCCATATAGCCTCTAATAGATTCATCTTCCATCATTCTTATATCTTCAAATGCACAAATCGAATTATGTAACCTAGCTTTCTTTGCATGTTCATCTCCTTCAAAAGTATCTTTTAAAAATTTCCATACATCATATGCTATGGGTAAACTTCTTACCTGACTATATTCATTCTCTGGAAGTCCTGACAATATTGCCTCTTTTGCAATGATGTTACACATAAAGATGTCTCTTTCCTCATTAGAATAAGTTTCAAGTTTGTCTTCTCCAATGACGTCCTTTCTTTTATCTGTAATCAACCAATAGCCTAGTCCTAAACATAAGAGATGTATCTTCATCTTCTCTTTCTAGCTATCATAATTTACTCCATCAAACTTAGGGCTTTCTTTTCTAAAATTTTCCATGGATCTCCTCAAGTTGTTAAACTTTTCTTTTCAAGGACCTGTTGCTCTGATACCAATTGTTAGAAAGAAAAGATCCCCAAGATAACTGAGAGGGGGGGGGGGGTGAATCAGTTATCTGATATTTTATAACTTCAATTATTTTAACTTCTTTAAATAATATGATCAATGCAGTAATAAACCATAGAAACACAACCATCCACAATTTGCACAATAACACAAGATATGTTGACTAGGGAACTTCTTGGAAAAGAGTAAACCCCAGTGGGAATGATGCCCACAAAATGATGTACTAATATGAAAGTTCCTTGTTAGAGGATGGACCCTGTTAGGAGTCTTATGAAATACATTTAGTATATATAAATCCCTGTTAGGATATTTTGAATCCCTGTTAAAAGATTATAACTCGGTTAAGAGTTATGTGGAAGACAGAAGGACCCACTGCCCAAACAGCTTCAAGGCAAGATCTCTGAACTCACTGTCCAACAGACCTTAAGATTATTCATTAGAATAATATGAAATAGATTAAATCCTTCCACTATGCCAAAAATACACTCTCTACTACACAAGATCACAATTTCAGATCTCTGTACTCACAAGTCTTCCTTCAACACTGTACTAGCTCTTTTCTTCACCTCATGCATAGATCCACATCACACTTTCTCAATTTTGGTCACAATCTGAATCAAAATTACTATCACAACCACAATACATCTATAAACATTCCTTCTTATATACCATACTCAAATAATTATGAATAAGTTGGTCCACAAATTCATAATAATAATTATCACACGTTGCATCAAAATTCCCATAAAACTGTCGGCTTCAGAACATTGCAACTTTCTCCAAATGTATCCAAACTTTATGCGCTATGAACCATGTCATCATCAATGAGTCTCCAACACCCCTACAACTATGCAAAGTTAGATTCCATCTCTACTAAAAGATGTCCTCTGATTTCCACAAACTGCTACTCAGGAACTCTGTCAGAAGACTATTTCTACCAAAATGTCTGTAACTTCTCCAAATGAATAAATAAATTTTTGCGCACTTAACCATAGGTTAAGAACACATCAAAGATCATACTATTGATTGCACAAAGGCCAATCTATAATACATGTGCACCAAATAAAACTATTCCTGCTTTCCTGCTCAATTTGAGAATATCACTATGTTGACATCAATGACAAACTAAGTCATGAATGCAACAACCACTGCTACAGAATGACTAACCAAAAAATATGTCAATGCTTCATAATCTCATCACCATACATTTGCATTCATCCTTAACAAGATTGTGATCTTGTGTAGCAGAGAGTGTAGTTTTGGCACAGTGGGAAGGAGATAACATATTTGATATTATTCTGTTGAATAATCTTAAGGTCTTTTGGACAGTGGGTTCAAAGATCTTGCCTTGAAGCTATTTGGGTAGTGGGTCCTTCTATCTTCCATAACTCTTAACTGAGTTAGAATCTTTTAACAGGGATTCAAAATCTCCTAATAGGGATTTATATGTACTGAATGTATTTCATAAGACTCCTAATAGGGTCCATCCTCTAACAAGGAACTTTCATAATAGTACATCATTTTGTGGGCATCATTCCCACTAGGGTTTACTCTTTTCAAGAGGTTCCCTAGTCAACATATCTTGTGTCATTGTGCAATTGTGTATGGTTATCTTTCTATGGTTGATTACTGCATTGGTTAAATTATTTAAAGCTATTGAAGAAGTTAAATGGATTAATTATCAGATAACTGATTCACCCCCCCCCCCCCTTCTTAGTTATCTTGGGGATCTTTACTTTCTAACATTTTTCTTGGATATTCTTTGAAGAGAAAAGCATATAGATGTTACAATAAGAGAACTAAAACTATTGTTGAGAGCGCAAATGTCAAAGTTGATGAAAAGTTCAAAATTCAGGAAAGAATGTTTGATTATGAATCTGATGAAGAATCTCATCCTAAGCCTAACATTGAAACTACTGAGTTATTCTATGAGACTGATAGTGAATTGTTGAATGAGATTCATGCTAAAGAAACTAGAGAAGAATCTAAAGAAGAATCTATAGTTGAAATAAGATCTAAGACTATGACACCGAACAAATATTTATCAAGACATCATCCTATTGAGAAAGTCATTGGAAGTTTGGATAGAGGAGTTATGACTCAGAATAAGGTACATTTATGTTTGATTTCTCAAATTGAACCTAAGTCTACTAGTGAAGCTTGTGAAGATGAACATTGGATTAATGCTATGAGAGAATAACTAGAATAGATTGAAAGCAACAAGACATGGGAATTGGTCCCTAGACCTAAAGAAAAGAATGTGATTGGAACTAAATGGGTATTCAGAAACAAGATGAATGAACAAGGAGTAGTGAGAAACAAAGCAAGATTAGTAAGGGATACTCATAGCAAGAAGGAATTGACTATGAAGAAAATTTTGCACCAGTAGCAAGAATTGAAGTAGTAAGAATGTTCTTAGCCTATGCAGCTTTTAAGAAATTCAAAGTATATCAGATGGCTATGAAGTCCACATTTTTGAATGGTGAATTGGAAGAAGTCTACATTGAGCAACCTGAATGTTTTCCTTTGACTCAAGAAGGAGACATGGTATATAAACTAAAGAAAGCATTATATGGACTAAAGCAAGCACCTAGAACTTGGTATGCAAGACTGGATAAGTATTTGTTAAAATTGGGATTTACTAAAGGAGTAGCTAATAGCAATCTATACACAAAAGAAATTGAAAATAGTTTGTTGATTGTAGTTATTTTTGTTGATGACATTATCTTTGGAGGAGAAGATGAAGCTAGTGACAAATTTGCTGATGAAATGAAGACTGAATTTGAAATGAGTATGATTGGTGAGATGAAATACTTTTTGGGATTACAGATAACTATTACATTAATACCTCTCATATTTAGGAAATGTTACATTAATGGGAAAAGGCACCATGACCAAACTCTTATCGAATGGAAAAGGACATAATGTTTCAATAGAGAAAGGCTTAGGAGCCCCATTTTGTTTCAAACTGTCAATTTCCATTTGTAATGCCTTGAATTGTTCCCTCATTGCTTCCATAGGGTCTTCTATTTCCTTGGGCTTTAATTGCTCTATGTCAAAATCTTTAGGTAGCTTTACCCTCGTTTGTATTAAGTCCATGAAGTGTTTTTCTTTATCCATAAGCATGGTCTTTTTCATTAGTTCTATGAAATAAGGACATTGTCTTGCCTCTAATGCTCTTTCAATCGTGGCTTGTTCTGCAGTTGGGGGTAAGTTTGTATTATGAGGAGGAAATAAGTTGTTGCCTTGTGAATTTTCCTCTTGAGAATTAGGATCTCTTCCTCCATTATTAGAATTTCCTTGATTGTTGTTAAGATCCATACCCCCATTCATGTTGTTCCCTTGATTGTTGTTAGGATCTATACCCCCATTCATGTTGTTCCCTTGGTTGTTGGGATCGATATTTCCTAGGGTATCGCTAAACATCTTGTTAATGTCCTTTGCCTTAGCGGGTTTTTTAGTCACTCGTGAAGTAATGAAAGTGTTCTTTGGAAATGGGAGCTCTTCTCCATTGTAGGTCCCGTCTGTTTGTAATGCTTTCCTTATAGAGAGTGACCTTGTAATAACAGGCATGAACAAACTTTAAGGGTATGTTGACTTTCTTCTCTTGATAAGCTATTTTTTGGAATAAGGTAAAAGTTTTTGATCAATTTTAAATGGTTTAAAATTTTAATGGTGTTTTGATCAATAACTTTGGAATATCTTGTTTGAAAATAAAAACAATCTCAACACACACATCAATTGGGTACCATATCCCTAGAATGCTCTAATGTGTATATTTTTGAACATTTTCATAGGTTTAACACAAGAATAGCTTCCACACAATCTACCTAGCACATAATTGGTTCGTAAACATGGCTCTAATAGGTAGTTTTGCTATTTTACCGTTATGTAGTAAGTTTTCCGTTCAAAAGAGATCTTAGCTTTTCATCCCCCAAGTATGTTAAGGGGCTTCCCACACGCACAAAAGCATGATTTTGCGCAATCCGTTAGGACTACTAGAGGAAGTTAGAAAGAGCTAAAATCCTTTTATCGTGTACCCCATTAAGGATACCCGCGTTTCATTTTATAGTGGGTCGGATTCTTGCGGCAAAAGCAAGTGTATCCCACTTTGGGCTGTCCCTCTCACTGGCCCTTCTAAGGCAATCTCGGGAGGCGAGCCCACTAAGTTTTAAACATGTTCATTTGAAAGCATGAAAAGTGGATTTGGTAGAGCAAGTTTGGGAATTTGATTCACTCAAAGAGTGAAGAGCATATCCCTATTGCTTTTCCCTTATCCCAAACACTCACAATCAATTTGGTTCTTTCACAACCCCGTGACAAAGGGGTTCTTAGAATTGAAGTGTTTATTTTTTTCCTTTTATGATTAAACTATGTTTTGAACTTTGAAAATGCCACAATTTAAGGGAAGTGCAAGCTTGATGAGAAAAATAACTCAAACGATGCTAGCAAAGGCTAGGCGCATTTTTAAGTAGTAGATTTTTCACTTTTCTCTCCAAATCCTTCTCTTACCTTAGCAAAACGTTCCCTCCACCAACAAGTTAGTCAGCACAATATAAACAAAGTGAGGGGAAACCAAAATCAAAAGCTTAAAATGATATAATTGATTATGCTTTTGATTATTTTTACCAAAATACTTGCAAAATTCTTACAAATTTAAGGACTAAATTCTTAATTTAATGAGACATATTTTCGTTTGTAAGCATCTACAACAGCAATGTATTTAGCATATAATTATACTTCTTTCTCTAAATCATTGTTGAGAACAAAGGTAGAATGTACCTGATTTTCTTTCCTTATCCTTTTAGAGATCAATTTTTCCTCTAAGTTGTGCCTTCTCTCTGGTTTTTGCACTTTCTTATGACAGACCATGCTCCTGAAACAAAAAAAATGACAGTGAAGTTAGCATACAGTCCTTATTTTGACAAAACAGAGAAAATACAGTCAGGCGACATCATCCAGACTATAGGTGAGATTAAATTTAATAAAGATGTGACTACTTTAACCACGAGTGTCACCAAAAGGGGCTCAAGTGAGATTAAAATAGACAAGTGCGATATTAAATTTTGCAAACGCGTGAAATCTTTAATACATGCGACAACAGTAATTACTCTGATACAATATGAATGCTACACCAGGTGACATTGTCCATGCTAAAGGTGAGATCTAATTTAATAAAGACGTAATTACTTTAACCGCGAGCGTCACCAAAAGAGGCTCAAGCAAGATTAAAGTAATTAAGTGCGATATCAAATTAAACTAACACGTGAACTATTTATTTCAAGCGACAAACTAACTCAGAGAAGCGACATTTAATTAATTGAAAGTGACATTTGAAATACTCAAAGCGACAAATTAAATGCGAAAGGCAGTAAACTCCCTTTACACCAGGCGTAAACTCATTCCTCATCCGTAGCTTTTAATTCTTTCCAAGCGACATCTAAATAGCCAAAGGCATCAGCTGCTTGTTCGTGAGGCGAGAATTTAATGTCCGCAGGCGTGATTTCTTTCTCCAGAAGTGTGATTCTACAGGCTGATAAGCGTGATCGTTCAGACTCCAGGTGACATTTTAATTACCGCGAGCGACATCTCTTTTCTGTAGGCGTGATTTCTTTACCTGCAGGCGTGATTTCTTTCCTGTAACCTGCAAACAGTGAGCAAAATCATGCAATTCTAGCCTAAATTTTGCAAATAACGTAGAAATTATGATAAATTTGAGGCCTAGAGCCCCACGGTGGGCGCCATTTGCGTGTGAGTGATTTACACCTTCATGAAATAACAAGATTTAAAGAGAATTTACACTATTCAAAGCAAACTAATCTAAATAATGCATAAATTAATCTAAATATCTCATGGTTCTCTAAATTGAAGTAGTAAGTGAGGCTCTCAGCTACAAATCCTCACTAGTGACACTCTAATTATGAGAATTGAACTAAGAATGATATGCAAACTAGATCTAATTATCAAATTCTAGCTCTATTTGATAAGAAAATCTCTAAAATGATCAACAATTGAAGCTAATTATCAATGAAAATGCTAAGTGAGTGGTGTGGATGCAAATTGCAAGAGCTTTGCTGCAATTCAAAGATATGGAGTGGATGAATAATGCCTCAAAATGCCTTCTATTTATAAGATTTTCCCAAGGGTAGGGGGTAGAGTGAGATAACCATGGTTATGCTTGGGTAAGGTCAATTGGCTTTGCTTTGTCCCTAAATTGGGGGACAAACATTTAAATGGTTTCAAAAGGTTGGACCATTTCAACAAAAGTGAGTGATTTGTGTCCATTTTGTATCCTTTTTCCTTTGTTGAGAGAATTTCATATTTATTAATTAATTAAAGTAATTAAATTTAGCCATGAAGGGTAAGAGGTTCATTTTGATTTTTCATTTCAACAACTATGTCATTAATTGAATTTAATCAATTTCTTAGTGTTTTTTCCCTTTTCAAGCTTTATTTAATCATTTAATCATTTAATTGAATTTTCCTTTGATTTGAATTGCCTTTGTTCCATTTATCAATTTTTCATGCTATTTTGATGATTTGATGCACCTTTCTGATTGAATTAAGCCTTTGCCAATTTTCCATGTCTACAATAACACAGACCAATGATGGTATTTTTGTAAGTCAGACAAAGTACTTGAATGATTTTTTGAAAATATTTGGAATGGAAAATTGTAAACCAGTTGGAACACCTATGGTAACTAGACATAAACTATCTAGCAAAGATAAAACACCAGCAGTGGAACAGAAGAGATATAGATCCATGATTGGAGGATTGCAATACTTGACACATACAAGACCTGATATAGCACATTTAGTTGGAATGGTAGCAAGATTTCAAGCTGAACCTAGAGAATCACATTATGCAACAGTAAAAAAGATACTGAGATATTTAAGAGGCACAATGGACTATGGATTGTGGTATGAAAAATCTGATGATTTCACCCTATGTGCATATACAAATACTAATTGGGGAGGTAGTGTTGATGATAAGAAAAGCACCAGTGGTGGAGCCTTTTTTCTTGGAGGAAGATTAGTTTCTTGGCTGAGCAAGAAGCAGAATTGTATTTCACAGAGCATAACAGAAGCAGAGTATGTAGTAGTAGCAAACAATTGTAACCAGATAATTTGGATGAAGCAAATGCTGAAGGATATTTGAATTAAGTTTGTTGAGCCTATTGTCATACATTGTGACAACACCAGCATAGTTAGTATGTCAAAGAATCTTGCATTACATTCTAAAACAAAGCATATAGATATCAAGTATCTTGTGGTAAGAGAGAAAGTTGTTGAGAAAGAAGTCAGATTGGAGTACATAAGCACAAATGAATAGATATCAGACATATTTACAAAGCCTTTTCCCAAAGATACATTTGAGTACTTGAGAGGTATGCTTGGGGTTATGCTCCAACCTACTCTTGAATAATGATGTAATTGGCTGCATCCGTCCAATGGTTTATAAGCCTATTTTTCTTTGGACTTGATGTTGGTACTTTCTCTATGGGGGAGTATGTGTATTTGAGCTGAGTCATGAGGACTCTTGTGAATGTATTTTCTCAAGAGTGTCTTTTGACATTGGAGTTGTTGTTGACATAATGATGAAATTTATGTCATTGATGTCAATGGGGGAGAAGTGTACATGAAAAACATTTGTATGGGGGAGAAGTGTACATGAAAAATATTGGTTGAAGAGAAGTGAATAGAAAAACAAAGAAAGATTTTATTAATGAAGAGGATTTCAAAATTTGAAGCATTTTCAGAGCAGTAGAGCAGTTGTGCAGCAGTATTGCATTTATGGAACATCAGATATTTTTCATCTATTTTGTCATCAATGCCAATAGGGGAGATTGTTAGGAATGAATGCTAAATGGTTGGCAGTCATTCTGTAGTAGTTCTTGTTGTATTCATGATTGTGATTGTCATTGATGTCAACACAATGATCTACTGGAGATTAGCAGTGAAGAAAATAGAGTTTTGATTGGCGCACGTGGTATATTGTAGTTGGAGCTATGTGATGTTGAGCATATACTCTTTGATATGTTATATGGTTATGGTTATGAGCGTAGACAATAATTCATTTATTCATGAAAGTTATGAGCATTTTGGTGGAAGCAGTATTCAGGCAGTGTTCCTGAGTAGTGATTTGTGGAAATCAGAGGATATCTCCTAATCGGGATCGAATATAGTTTTGTGATATTAGAGGGAAGTTAGAGACACATTCATAGTGATGTAGACATTAGCACAATCTTCAGAGTCACACGAGTGAAGAAATATTATATTTGGAAGCTGACAGTTTTGTGTAAATTTGATGTAGCATGTGGAAACATTTATTTTGTAATTGTATGCCAGCTCATCTATAATTATTTGAGTGTGGTATAAAGGAAGGAATTTTTTTCCTTATTGTAAGAAAGAAAGCATGTAAAATAAGAAATAAGTGTGAATTGTGAAAGCCATATTGTGAAGGAAGACATACGAAGTATAGAGATCTAGAATTGAGATCTGGTGTAGCAGTGAGTGTAGTTTTGGCATAGTAAGGAGGTAACATATTTCATATTATTATATTGAATAATCTTAAGGTCAATTGGATAGTGTGTTTAGTTATCTTGCCTTGAAGCTATTTGGGTAGTGGGTCCTTTTGTCTTCCATAACTCTTATCAGGGTTAGAATCTTTTAACAGGGATTCAGAATCTTCTAACAAGGATTCAAAATCTCCTAAAAAGGATTTATATGTACTGAATGTATTTCATAAGACTCCTAATAGATTCCATCCTTTCACAAGGAACATTCATATTAGTGCATCTTTTGTGGGCATCATTCCCACCGGGGTTTACTCTCTGATCAAGAGGTTCCCTAGTCAACATATCTTGTGTTATTGTGTCATTGTGTATGAATATCTTTCTATGGTTGGTTGTTATGTTTCTTACATAGCTAAATTATATTGAAGTTGACAAAAGTTATAATTATCTGATAACTAATTCACCCCCCCCCCCTAAGTTATCTTGGTGGACTTTACTTTCTAACAAACTAAGTCCCCATGTGGTCCTTTTTGTGAGTTACCTTGTTAGAGAGGGTTAGCTGTAGTGGACATTCTGTTTCTTGGGTAAACCATGTGGATGGAACCTCAAGTGGTAATAGCCATTTTTTCTACGATAGTGACAACCACTATATAAATGTCTTTGTGGAAGAAATATCCATGAGTGTAGTTTCTTGTTGGGCTGTCAGATCTCCTCAGCATCTTCAATTCTCAGAATGTGTCAAAACCCTGGTGCACCAGGATCGGAGTTCACCCACTTGAGATTAAAAAAGTTGTAGAGTCTAACCATTACTAAGAACCATAATGCAACCAACTTTTTCTTGCTAGGACTATGTGCATAATTGAAAAGCTTTTTGAGAACATACACAAGTAGTTCTTAGGGAGTAGATATACTAAGTCACTATCTTTGTTCATGTGCAAGGTTTCTTTGTCCCTTGCTCATTATTTGAAGACTATTGTTTTCTTAAACTCCTTGATTGCTATCTTGTGTGCTTATTATTGAATGATTCTCCAAACATCTCGAAGCAAATTCCCTTCATGTCTCACAAGAGTGTTTCCAACCATTCTTCCAGCATGTCAATGACCAAAGCTATTGAAAAGGCTATGGAAGAAGCTCTTATAGTGGCTATGATGAAAAAAATGCAAACCATGCAAGCCCAAATAAACAAGCTAAAACAAAGAGCATTTTTTTGATTACTAATGACTTTTCTACCTGGTCTGATTTTTGTCTGAGGTCTGATTGCCTGTTCTTCTGTCGTCTATAGTCTAAAACTGGTTGTCTCAGGTTATGGACCAATCGATTCTTTCTTGAACTCATCTTATCTCCTTGTTATCTATCTTACTTTTCTGTGCTTTTGTACCTCGTGTTGTGATAGTCATATCTCGGTTGTTCCAGCCATACTCTCAACAATTCATATCAGGTACATTTCACATCTTGGTTGTTCTAGCCTTTATCTCTTTTTTTTGTTATCTTTAGAGACAAAGTTCATCACTGGATCTTAGGTCCTCTCTCGTTACATCTTCATCTATGCCTATTATGACAAGAAGCGACATAACTTTCCCCATTTGTGAAACCAAAATAGGTAAAGATAAGTCTCATAGTCAAGGGAAAGATCATCCTGAACCTATTTTTCAAATTGTTGGCCATCATGGATCCTCACATTCCTCTTCTTCAATTGACTTAGATCCTAGTCTAGATCAGACGTCAGTGTTTCAGCAATACTACAGCCCTTTATTTCAAAGATAATCTAAAATATTGTCTCAAAATCAACAACGTCCATTCCTTTCAGACCAACCTATTTTCAAAACATAGTATAATTCATTCCAGAATGATCCTGACTAGTTGTTTTGACAACAACATAATTCCTTGTTTGGGGAACCACAAGACACTAAAACCAACCCCTGTGAAGTGCCAAACACTGGTTGCACCCTATCGACATTGTACTTACCATTTCACTAAACCTAAACAAACAGTGCAATACCATGCTAGTAAGATGGGAGACCCATTTGATTTCCAAAAGGGTCAAACTAGTCAAGCTCCTGATCAATCCCAGCATGATCAGAATCAAGGTGATCAAAATCAAGCTCTAAGAATCTTTGAGATTATCAGTCATGATGATGAAGAAATAACTCAGAATGATATAGCCACTACTAAAGCTAATAAAGGTCTTATTAATATGATGGAAATCCTCCTTGTCGAGGATAAAAAGAGATACTTTCTAGAATTGGCCAACCAAGGGTTCAAGTTACCCCCAAACTACAAAGTAGAAGATCTTATGACTAAAGAGGAAGAGAAAAAAGCCACAAAGCTATGAAAGATGGTCCAAAGCATGCAAGATCATATTAGAAAACTTATGAAAGATAAGGACAAGCTGATCCAAATTTTTACAATGGAAAGCACTTGTCCCTTTCCATTTGATAAAAGTCTTCATATGCAACCTTTTCCTAAAGGTGTAGAAATCCCTAGTTATGATAAGTATTTAGGCACCACTGTGTTAGGAATGAATGCTGAGACATTGAGGATATTGTTTAGAATTTTTTAGTAGTCATTCTATAGCAGGAGTTGTTGCATTCATGACTTAGATTGTCATTGATGTCAACACAGTGATATTTTGGAAATTAGCAGGAAAGCAGGCACAATTTTGTTTGGTGCACATGTTGTATTGAAGATTGGATTTTGTGTAGTTGATGGTATGTTATTTGGTGTGTTATTAACCTATTGTTAACAATGCAAAAATAAATTTATTCATTCATGAAAGATATAAGCATTTTGGTGAAAATAGTTTTCTGATAGAGTTCCTGAGTAGCGGTTTTTGGAAATCAGAGGATATCTCCTAGTAGGAATGGAATATAATTTTGTGCACTTAAAGGGATGTTGGAGACTCATTAATGATGATTTGGTTCATAGCATAAACTTCAAGGATACATTTGGAGGAAGTTACAGCATTTGGAAGCTGATAGTTTTATGTAAATTTTGTGTAACATGTAGAAATAATTATTTTGTAATTGAGGAACGACTCATTTGTAATTTTTTGAGTTTGGTATATAAGAAGTAATGTTTTCCTTGTTGTAATATGGATTTTTATGGTTGTGATATGATTATGTGAAAGTTGTGATGCAGATCTATGCATGAGGTGAAGAAAAGAGCTAATTCAGCAATGAAGGAAGACATGTGAGTACAGAGATCTGAGATTGTGATCTTGTGTAGTAGAGAGTGTGGTTTTCACACAATGTGAAGGAGGTAACATATTTCATATTATTCTATTGAATGATCTTAAGGTCTTTTAGACAGTGGGTTCAGAGATCTTGCCTTGAAGCTGTTTGGGCAGTGGTCCTTCTGTCTTCCACAAACTCTTAACCGGGTTAGAATCTTTTAACAAGGATTCAAAATCTCCTAATAGGGATTCATATGTACTGAATGTATTTCATAAGACTCCTAATAGGATCCATCCTCTAACAAGGAACTTTCATATTAGTACATCATTTTTTGGGCATCATTCCCACTGGGGTTTACTCTTTTCAAGAGGCTCCCTAGTCAACATATCTTGTGTTATTGTGCAATTGTGTATGGTTATCTTTCTATGGTTGATTACTACATTGGTTATATTGTTTAAAGATGTAAAAGAATTTGAATAGTTTAAATATCATATAATTGATTCACCCCCCTACCCTCTCAGTTATCTTGGGGATCTTTACTTTCTAACAATTGGTATCAAAGCGACAGGTCCTTGAAAGAAAAGTTTAACAACTTAAGGAGATCCATGGTGAATTTCAGGAAAGAAAGCCCTAAGTTTGATGGAGTAAATTTTGATAGCTGGAATGAAAAGATGAAGATACATCTCTTGTGTTTAGGACCAGGTTATTGGTTGATCACAAAGCAAGACAAGACTATCATTGAAGAAGACAAACTTGAGAATTGTACTAATGAAGAAAGAGACATCTTTATGTGTAACATACTTGCAAAAGAGGTACTTTTGTCAGCACTTCCAGAAAATGAATACAGTCAGGTAAAAAATTTACCTAGAGCTTATGATGTTTGGAAATCTTTACATTCTACTTTTGAAGGTGATGATCATGCAAAGAAAGCTAGGTTACATAATTGGATTTGTGCATTTGAGGATATAAGAATGATGGAAGATGAATCTATTAGAAGCTACATGGGTAGGATGTCTGAGATTGTTACAGGGATAAAATCTTGTGGAGGTGAAAAGATAGAGAATGAAGTGATATGAAAGATTTTGAGAACATTGACAGTAGTATTCAAGAAAACAACACAAATGATTGAGAAAGTGATACCTTGTACATCAAACTTTTCAAGAGAGACTCTTCTTGGAAGACTAGAGGCAGCAAAGATAAATTTAAGACTATCAGGAGAGCTACCTAGAATGGAGATAGCATTCAGTGCTCTTAGCATTAGACCTACATTATCAAGAAGTACCAGTGTGAATGGAGATTATGCCAGCAGTAGCATATCCAAATCTGAAGAAGACAAGAAGATTGAAGAAGGTATTGCATTACTTGTGAAAAGAGAACCAGATGGTAAGAAAATCTTTAATTGTTGGACTTGTCAAGAATATGGTCATTTTGCATCTAAATGTCCTAAGAGAGTTAAGAAGTATAGAAACAATTTCAAACTTAGAAGACCTAAAGAATGTTATTAAGCTAATGATGAAGAGATTAAAGTAGGATTTGAGAGACACTTGAGTGACAGTGACAATGATAACTATGATGACATAGGATTTGTGGCAATTAAGGAAGAAACTATTGAATCTGATGTTAAGGAAGAGAAAGCCTTAGTTTCCCAAGTTGAAAAGAAAGATGATTGGATTATAGATAGTGGTTGTTCACATCATATGACAGGTGACAAAGGAAAGTTCATAAAGTTTAGCAATTATGATGGAGGAGTTGTTAGAGTTGGTAACAATGCAACTTGTTCGATTAAAGGTATAGGATCTATTACTCTTGATGGAAAGACTAATACTGATGATGTTTACTTTGTGGATGGTTTGAAACATAGCTTGTTAAGTGTTGGACAGTTAGTTGATAAGGGATATCAAGTTTGATTTACTGAGAAAACTTGTGTGATTAAGGATAAAGATGGAAATTTGATTGGAAAAGGATCTAGAACCAGAGGTAATGTATTTTAGTTGATCCCTACTGAGATGACATGTTTGATGACTAAGATTGATGATAGTTGGTTATGGCATAGAAGATTTTGTCATATAAACTTTGATAACATTGTGAAAGTGCGTTCTACACTTGCAGTAAGAGATTTACCTAAGATTATGAAGCCTACTAACATGATTTGTAAGGAATGTGTGATGGCTAAGAAAAAAAGGAGTTCATTTCCTAGCAAGAAGTTCACATCTACTAAGAAGTTGGAGATCATTCATACAGACTTGAGCTATCCTACTAGGACTAGAGGATTTTATGGTGAAAGGTACTTTATGATTATTGTTGATAATTTTACAAGAATGATGTGGATTGCATTTTTGAAAGAGAAATCTGAAGCTTTTGATAAGTTTAAGGTCATTGAGAATAAACTTGAGAATGAATCAGGAATGAGGATTAAGTGTTTAAGATCTAATAGAGGAGGAGAATTTACATCTAAGGAGTTTAACACCTTTTGTGAAATGAATGGTATTAAGAGAAAATATTCAGCCCCTAGAACACCAGAACAAAATGGTATTGCAGAAAGGAGAAACAGGTCAGTAACTAAAGTAGCTAGAGCTATGTTATTTGAAAGTGATTTGGCAAAAAAAATTTGGAGAGAAGAAGTGAACACAACAGTGTATACAATGAATAGAGTGCAGATCAGAGCAAATATAGACAAGACACCTTATGAATTGTGGTTTGGGCACACACCCTTAGTTAAGTATTTTAGAATTTTTGGAAGAAAATGTTATATTAAGAGTGAAGATGATATAGGAAAGTTTGATCCTAGAAGTGATGAAGGAATTTTTCTTGGGTATTCTTTGAACAACAAAGCATACAAATGTTATAACAAGAGAACTAAGACTATTGTTGAAAGTGCAAATGTTAAAGTTGATAAAAAGTTTAAAATTCATGAAAGAATGCTTGATTATGAATCTGATGAAGGTACTAACCCTCAGCCTAACACTGAATCTATTGAACAATTCTTTAAGACTGACAGTGAATTGGTGAATGAAAACAATGTTGAATCTACAAGTGAGACAAGAGTAGAATCTACAAGTGAGACAAGAAGGGAAACTACAAGTGAGACAAGAGGAGAAACTATGACACCTAATAGGTATACATCAAGGAATCATCCTATTGAACAGATCATTGGAAGCTTGGATAGAGGAGTTCTTACTCAGAATAAGGTACACTTATGTTTGATTTCCCAAATTCAACCTAAGTCTACTAATGAAGCTTGTGAAGATGAACATTGGATTAAAGCTATGAAAGAAGAATTAGATCAGATTTAAAGAAACAAGACATGGGAATTGGTCCCTAGACCTAAAGATAAGAATGTGATTGGAACTAAATGGGTATTCAAAAACAAGATGACTGAGCAAGGAGAGATAATCAGAAATAAAGCAAGATTGTTATGTAAAGGATATTCACAGCAAGAACAAATTGATTATGAAGAAACTTTTGCTCCTATGGCAAGACTTGAAGCAGTGAGAATGTTTTTAGCCTATGTAGCTGTTGCCCAAAATTTCCCTCTTGTTCATTTTCAGCCACAGCCCTATTTTCCAAGTGAAATGCTCAAGTGTCAAAAACCCAGTGTTTTTTCGACCTCCTCTCTGTAGGCTCAAGATGTTTTCTGCCTTTTGGTCTGAAAACCCAGTGTGTTTTCGATCTCTGCTCTGAAATTTTGGTGTGTTTTTTACCTTTATTTGAAAACCCTCTGTGTTTTCGACACCCCTTCTATGTTTTGACCCTAAGCGTGCAACTCCAATGGGTGGGTCCCAGTTCAGTGCATAGAAGATCCAATGGTTGTCGCATGATCGCATGGGATCTTTCGATCCCATGAGATCATATGACAACCGTTGATGCAAATTCGACGGTCAACTCTAACGTCTGGCGGTCATCGGTTAGCACTATGTGGTTGGTCGCATTATCGCATAGGCCTTCCTGGCCGCATGCGATCATGTGACAAGTGGTAAACAGTTAAGCAAAGATCGGTGGACTTCAGTGGTAGTTAGTGGTTAGCATTTCCCAGTTTGTCGCATGATCACATGGGCTCTTCCAAGCCCATGCGACCATGCGACAAACTGTCAATAGTTTCGGTGGTGGTTAGCAGGGGTTTGGTGGATAGTGCCACGAGTGGTTATCGGGTAGCATCATGTGGTTGGTCGCATGATCACATGGGCTCTTCCAAGCCCATGCGACCATGTAACAAACCATCAGCAGTTAGCATGCTTTCGGGCGGTGTTGCTATGGGTCTGTGCCAGGGGTGCCGAGGTGTTTGCTGATGTGGTGATCGGAATGAATAGAGGGGTGACACATGGAAAATCTTGTGGGCCCGTGGTGTTAGTGTGGCAAATGGAGATAGATTCAAAGGGGAGTCGCATGATCGCATGAAGCTTTTTGGGCTCATGCGATCACGTGACCAATTTTCTTTTTCAAAGTGGTCGGTGGAGGTTGTTGCGGGCCTGGTAGCATGTGGTCAGTTCCAGTTGGGCCACATGGCAAGTTTGATAGGTGGCATTTTTTGTGGGCCCGAGGTGTCATTGGTGGTGAAGAGCCATGTTTTCTCAAGGTTGTCGCATGATCACATGAAGGCCTTTCAGCTCATGCGATCATGTGACTGTTGTTTTTTTCAAAATGGTGCAACGGTCTATGGGCCCGGGGTTGGTAAAGAAGGAGCGCGGTTGCGCGGTTAGCAGGTTTTTGTGTAGTTGTTGAATAGGCCCAGGGTTCAGGAAAGGTTCATGCGACTTGGCAAATATGAAGAAGTAAACTTGAGGTAAACCAGGGTTAGGTTTGTGGTTATGTTTTGCGGCCCCCAGGTGTCCTATGCAGGTAGAAGCAGATTTCAAAAAGACTTGTTGCATGATCACATGAAGGCCTTTTAGCTCATGCGATCATGCGACCGTTGACATTTTCAAAGGGTCATTGTAGTTAGAGGGATGTGCAGAGATTTTTAGGGCACCGTTTTGAGTCCTTCCCAATATGGGATCAGATTTTGCACATTCATGGCAGTATGGGCTTGCAAGGAGGTTGTTGAATCCAAGCTTTTGTGTCTGCAGGTTGATCAATTCAAAGATGGACATGCAAAGGGAGAAATATCTGATTGGCCATAATATTTAGAGAAAACATTTATGATCAGAAGTGACCAATTTTAGGGATGATTATTGTAATGCATATCTATGTAGCCCTAATTCGGAGATATTTTGACTCCTGCCTATGTGCAATGAGTGGTATATATAATTCTTTTTTGGAGCCTGTAGTGCTGAGAATGGGCCAATTGTAAAAAAAGGAAAAGTTTTCTTTCCCCAGAGGTTATTGAAGGCATTCTTTCTGCCCCTTAACTTTTTGCAATTGTAAAATTCCCATTGATTATTCAAATATTGCAAGTATTCTATGATATTCTTGTTGTCCTCATGCTTGCTAGTCTAGATTATCTCTTACTGGATCAAAGTGTATGCATTATTTCAATGATATCTCAAGTTTCCTGATTCCTCTTCCTTTCTACAATTTTGTGTGTTTTCTATGTCTGATCTGATTTAGGTGTTTTGCGGGTATACCACAGCCCCTAGTAGCCTTGTCTCATTCCTACACCTAGTTGCAGAAAAGGATGTTTTTTTGCAGGTCATAGGTTGAGTCCTCTGTTTAGACCCTCCTATGAAATACTTATGCAAGCCTATCTAGTGAGAAAATCAGGGTGATTATCCAAGAGGAACCAACCTAGAATCTAGAGGTGTCATCTCAGTTAGCAAAAGGTCCCACAACCTTGAGATGATTCCCTTGTTATACTAAGTTATCAAGACTACGAGAGCTTGAACTAAGGGTGCAAATTCAGTGTATAACATTTCTGGCAGGCCCGATGGGATAGAAGTTTAGATTCATGTTCAAGGTATGCTATCGCTGATATGCTGGTAGCATGCTATAGGCCTAGAAAAGGTCATTTTGCTGCATATCTGGCGACTCCAAAAAGTCTACTAGTTTTAAAGAAGTCAAGTGCTGGTATGTT
Source organism: Chamaecyparis obtusa (assembly GCA_027943335.1). Lineage (NCBI taxonomy): Eukaryota > Viridiplantae > Streptophyta > Pinopsida > Cupressales > Cupressaceae > Chamaecyparis > Chamaecyparis obtusa. Next base: position 52,740 of record BSBK01002386.1, read on the forward strand.
TTCAATCTTCATATTCAAGTTCCAGCTGATTGCATGAGTAGACATGTCAAGTTTCTATGGATAGTCAGGTTACTCACCATCCTATCATGAGAGTAATACTCAACCAGCTAGTTTTTAGCCTTACCAAAGTCACCCAAAGCCTCCTTTTACCCCAAGCTATTATACTTCTCAAGGGTATCAATATATCCAATATGCCCCAAATGAGTTTTCCCTTGTACAAAGTTATGAGAGAGCTCTCAGGAAAGATGGATCATGGGCACAAGAGGCACAACAGCAGATGCAAGGCTAGCTTCCCCATCATGCTTGCCACCCACCCTCCCCTTCTCAGCCTATTCAGTAGCAGATGCAGACTCTGAGCTCAGACTTCAAGGAGATGCAGGAGGCAAAGAGTCTATTACTTGATTTGGTCAAACAAGTATCTGAGCTCATGGAGTAGAGAGAGTAGGAGGCTCAAAATTATGAGCAAGGGGCAACTCCTTACCAAATGATAGAGGTTCTTGTTAATGGGCAGCAGGCAAGAGAATTTCAAGAAGAGATTAGGCGCCAAGCTAACATGGAGACAGCAAGGTTAAGATCATTGATTGCTCAACAAGAGGCTCCTAGGCCCAAAATTCCAAGCTGGAGGGCCCATTTGTCTCAAGAACCTACACATGAGGAGCCTGCTAAGCATTCATTTCCAAGCTTTAAAGCTGCCATGCCTTCTTTGTCTTCCCCCTCTTCCCCTCAGTTTCACATCCCAAGTTTTAAGGCAAAAATTTCTATTCAAGAGCCTGTGCTTGAGGTTCAGTCCACCTTGCAAGAGCAGCCCATTCAAGAAATATTTTCATCCCAAGAGGCCCCTCTAGTTTCTCAAGATGATGAAGTAATATGGATACCCCAATGGACTCTTCCTCCTGGCTTTCAGATGCCAAGCCTTTGCAAGGACACTAGTCTGGTGTCTAAGCAAGGATTGGTAGAGAATGAACTTCCATTAAAAGAGGAGAAGAAGTTTGAGGTATCAATGCAGAGTGATGACTATGATGAAATAGGGCAGTAAGGTGTGGAAGTGGACATTGATGCTCAGCCTGAGCTCTTGGCTGATTTGTATGATGAACTCCCTCCTCTTTTTGATGATGTAGAAGAGATCATGCCATTGCCTATGGCTAAAGGTCAATCAGAACAAAAGGTCTATCATCAACAGGAGGTTGATTCTATAATGGATGCCTTGTGCTTGTTAGATGAGCTACCTAGTTTTGTTGAGCAGGATGAGGAAGATGTGATCATAGCCACCTCTGTAAAATTGTAGCAGTTAGAAGAGGTTGATCCTGAAGATATGTTAATTCATGAGCTTGATCTCATTTTTGAGGAAGAGGCTTCCCAATGTACAGAAGATAACCAGAGCCTTGGCAAGGATTATTTGGGAAGCATCATGGATGGCTTGTATGTGGAGCCTAATTGTAATGAGCTCTTGGCTAGTTTAAAAGAGGAGGATAACAGTCCCCTGGCTATGGATGAGGAGTTGTCATGACTGTTTATGATGGAGGGCAACCATGAAGATAAAGGAGAAACCAGCAATGAAAGTCCTACCTTTAGACTTTCAAGAGGCCGCCCCATCAGATACTTGGCCCAGAAGGAGTTCACTAGGACACCTCCATTTGATCTATTTGAGGTGAGTGTACTTGATCTTATTTTTGTAGAGGTAGTGCATCCTCATTTGCCAAATCTTTGTATGCCTCTTATCTTCATAGCTATCCTCATGAGTCCAATGCAAAATATCCTAAGAAGGAAAGGTAGCTACTTCAACATGCCAGTGAATGGCTTTGTTTGACCAAGTTTTTTGTAACTAGTTAGCTTAGGTAGGTTTTTCCTATTTTCTAGAGTAGTTTCCTGCTTTCCAAGAAGTGCTCGTGCATAGGTTTGTCTCCCTAGTTCACTTTTTGCCCCTGTCAAGTTTTTGTGTTCTAGAAATGACCCCATGCCCAATGGATACATCAAGGCTACTAGTCTATGTCTAGCAGGCTAACATCCTGCAAAGGTCACCAAAATGTTGCCCAAAATTTCCCTCTTGTTCATTTTCAGCCACAACCCTCTTTTCCAAGTGAAATGCTCAAGTGTCAAAAACCTAGTGTGTTTTCGACCTCCTCTCTGCAGGCTCAGGATGTTTTCTACCTTTTGGTCTGAAAACCCAGTGTGTTTTTTATCTCTGCTCTGAAAGTTCGATGTGTTTTTGACCTTTGTTTGAAAACCCTTTATGTTTTTGACACCCCTTCTATGTTTTGACCCTAAGCGCGCAACTCCGATGGGTAGGTCCCAGTTCAGTGTAGATAAGATCCAACGGTTGTTGCATGATCACATGGGATCTTCTGATCCAATGAGATCATATGACAACCGTTGATGCAGATTTGGTGGTCAACTCCAACATCTAGCGGTCATCGGTTAGCACCATGCGGTTGGTCGCATGATCGCATAGGCCTTCTTGGCCACATGCGATCATGTGACAAGTGGTAAATAGTCAAGCAAAGATCGGTGGACTTTAGTGGCGGTTAGTGGTTAGCATTTCCCAATTTGTTGCATGATCGCATGGGCTCTTTTGAGCCCATGTGACCATGTGACTAACTGTCAATGGTTTCAGTGGTGGTCAGTAGGGGTTCAGTGGATAGTGCCACCAGCGGTTATCAGGTAGCATCATGCAGTTGGTCACATGATCGCATGGGCTCTTCCAAGCCCATGTGACCATGCGACAAACCGTCAGCAGTTAGCATGCTTTCAGGCGGTGTTGTTGTGGGTCCGTCCTAGGGGTGCTGAGGTGTTTGCTGATGTGGCGGTCAGAATGAATAGAGGGGTGACACATGGTAGATCTTGTGGACCTGTGGCATCAGTGTGGCAAATGGAGATAGATTCAAAGGGGAGTTGCATGATCGCATGAATCTTTTCGGGCTCATGCGATCACGCGACCGATTGTCTTTTTCAAATCAGTCGGCGGAGGTTGTTGCAGGCCCGGTAGCATGTGGTCAGTTCCAGTTGGGCCATGTGGCAAGTTTGACAGGTGGCATTTTTTGCAGGCCTGAGGTGTCATTGGTGGCAAAGAGCCATGTTTTCTCGAGGTTGTCGCATGATCACATGAAGGCCTTTCAGCTCATGCGATCATGCGACCGTTGTTTTTTCAAAATGGTGCAACAGTCTGTGGGTCTAGGGTTGGTAAAGAAGGAGCGCAGTTGCGCGGTTAGCAGGTTTTGGCATAGTCACTGAATAGGCTCGAGTTTAAGGAAAGGTTCACATGACTTGGTGAATATGAAGAAGTAAACCCAAGGTAAACTAGGGTTAGGTTTGCAGTTATGTTTTGCGGGCCCTAGGTGTCTTGCGTGGGTAGAGGCAAATTTTAAAAAGACTTGTCGCATGATTGCATGAAGGCCTTTCGGCTCATGCGATCATGCGACCATTGACATTTTCGAAGGGCGGTTGCAGTTAGAGGGATGTGTAGAGATTTTTAGGGCATTGTTTTGAGTCCTTCCCAGTATGGGATCAGATTTTGTGCATTCATGGTAGTATGGGCTTGTAGGGAGGTTGTTGAATCTAGGGTTTTATGTCTGCAGGTTGATCAATTTAGAGATGGACACGCAAAGGGAGAAATATCTGATTGGCCATAATATTTAGAGAAAACATTTATGATCAGAAGTGACCGATTTTAGGGATGATTATTGTAATGCATATCTATGTAGCCCTAATTTGGAGATATTTTGACTCCTACCTGCGTGCAGTGAGTGGTATATATAATTCTTTTTTGGAGCCTGTAGTGCTGGGAATGGGCCAATTGTAAAAAAAGGAAAAGTTTTCTTTCCCCAGAGGTTATTGAAGGCATTCTTTCTGCCCCTTAACTTTCTGCAATTGTAAAATTCCCATTGATTATTCAAATATTGCAAGTATTCTGTGATATTCTTATTGTCCTCATGCTTGCTTGTCTGGATTATCTCTTACTGGATCAAAGTGTATGCATGATTTCAATGATATCTCAGGTTTCCTGATTCCTCTTGCTTTCTGCAATTTTGTGTGTTTCCTGTGTATGATCTGATTTAGGTGTTTTGCGGGTATACCACAGCCCCTAGCAGCCTTGTCTCATTCCTACACCTAGTTGCAAAAAAGGATATTTGTTTGCAGGTCATAGGTTGAGTCCTTTGTTCATACCCTCCTATGAAATACTTATGCAAGCCTATCTAGTGGGTTGTAACTTATTGGACCCAATTCCTTCATTGGTTTCATTCCTCTATACTGAGATCCAAACCCTAGTTTTGGTGCATCACCTATTAGGTAGATTTTCTTTCTTGTCATTTCCCTTTCATGCACTCCTTCTATCCCTTTCCCTGAAAGTTTTACATTTCATGTTAGGTGCAAATCAGGGTGATTATCCAAGAGGAACCAGCCTAGAATCTGGAGGTCTCATCTTGGTTATCAAAAGGTCCCACAACCTTGAGATGATTCCCTTGTTATACTGAGTTATCAAGACTATGAGAGCTTGAACTAAGGGTGCAAATTTAGTGTATAACAACAATATTTAAGAAATTTAAAGTGTATTAGATAGATGTAAAGTCAGCATTTCTAAATGGTGAGTTGGAAGAAGTCTACATTGAGCAGCTTAAAGGTTTTCCTTTGACTCAAGAAGGAGACATGGTATGTAAACTTAGGAAAGCATTGTATGGACTAAAATAGGTACCTAGAACTTGGTATGCAAGATTGGATAAGTATCTACTGAAATTGGGATTTACAAAAGGAATAGTAGATGGTAACTTATACATAAAAGAAATTGAGAATGGATTATTGGTTATAGTTATATTTGTTGATGATATTATCTTTGGAGGAGAAGATAAGGCTACTGACAGATTTTTAGAAGAAATTAATATAGAATTTGAAATGAGCATGATTGGAGAAATGAAATACTTTTTGGGATTACAGATAACACAAAGCAAGGATGGTATATTTATCAGTCAAACAAAAAATCTGAATGACGTGTTGAAAAGATTTGGCATGGAAGATTGCAAACCAGTTGGAACACCTATGATTACAGGACATAAATTGTCTAGCAAAGATGAGACACTAGCAGTTGAGTAGAAGTACAGATCTATGATTGGAGGATTATAGTACTTGACACATACAAGACCAGATATAGCACATTCAGTTGGGATTGTAGCAAGATTTAAAGTAGAACCTAAAGAGTCACATTATGCAGTAGTGAAGAGGATACTCAGATATTTGAAAGGAACAATGGATTATGGATTATGGTATGAAAATTCTGATGATTTCACATTATGTGCATATACTGATGTAGATTGGGGAGGTAGCGTTGATGACAAGAAAAGTGCCAGTGGTGGAGCCTTTTTTCTTGGAGGAAGATTGGTTTCTTGGTTAAGTAAAAAGAATAATTGTATCTCACAAAGCATAGCAAAAGCAGAATATATTACAACAGCAAAAAATTATAATCAAATAATTTGGATGAAGCAGATGCTAAAGGACATTAGAAAATTTTTTGATGAGCCTATTGTCATACATTGTGACAATACAAGTATAGTTAGTATGTCAAAGAATCCATTTTTACATTCAAAGACAAAGCATATAGAGATCAAGTATCATGTTGTAAGAGAGAAAGTTGCAGATAAAGAAGTCAAATTGGAGTACATTAGCACAAAGGAATAGATAGCAGACATATTCACTAAGCCCTTATCGAAGGATACATTTGAGTATCTGAGAGGTATTCTTGGGGTTATGCCCCAACCTTCTTTTGAGTAATGATGTAGATGGTTGCATCCGTCCAGTGGTTTATACACTTATATTTCTTTTGGACTATATGTTTTGGTACTTCCTCTATGGGGGAGTATATGTGTTTCAGAGCTGAGTCATTGAGGACTCTAGTGTATGTATTTAAAAGTGTCTATTGACATTGAGCTATTGTTTGACATAGTGATAAAATTTCTCTCATTGATGTCAATGGGGAGAGAAGCATGAAAAAAATTATAGAAATTGTAATGGGAGAGAAATGTAATTGTAATGGGAGAGAAATGTATTGTAATGGGGGAGAGAAACATTTTTTGGACAGATTGAATAGGAAAATGAAGCAAGATTTGATTGATGCAGAGCAGCAGAACAGTTGAGCAGCAGTGATTGGATTTTTGGAACATTGGATGTTTTTCATCTATGTTGTCATCAATGCCAATGGGTGAGATTGTTAGGAATGAATGCTAAGACATTGAGGATATTGTTTGGAATGTTTTAGTAGTCATTCTGTAGAAAGAGTTGTTGCATTCATGACTTAGATTGTCATTGATGTCAACACAGTGATATTCTGGAATTAGCAGGAAAGCAGGCATAGTTTTGTTTGGCGCACATGTTGTATTGAAGATTGGCTATTGTAAAATTGATGGTATGTTCTTTGGTGTATTATTAACCTATGGTTAATAGCACAAAAATAAATTTATTCATTCATGAAAGATATAAGCATTTTGGTGAAAATAGTTTTCTGACAGAATTCCTAAGTAGCGGTTTTTGGAAATTGGAGGATATCTCCTAGCAGGGATGGAATCTGATTTTGCACAGTTAAAGGTATTTTGTAGACTCATTGATGATGACATGGTTCACAACACAAACTTTGAGGATACATTTGGAGGAAGTTACAACATTTGGAAGCTGACAGTTTTATGTGAATTTTGTGTGTAACGTGTGGAAATAATTATTTTGTAATTGAGGACCGACTCATTTGTAATTATTTGAGTTTGGTATATAAGAAGGAAGTTTTCATTGTTGTAATATGGATTATGATGGTTGTGATGTGATTATGTGAATTTTGTGATGCGGATCTATGCATGAGGTGAAGAAAAGAGTTAATTCAGTAATGAAGGAAGACATGTGAGTACAGAGATCTAAGATTATGATCTTGTGTAGCAGAGAGTGTGGTTTTGGCATAGTGTGAAGGAGGTAACATATTTTATATTATTCTATTGAATAATCTTAAAGTCTTTTGGACAGTGGGTTTAGAGATCTTGCCTTGAAGTTGTTTGGGCAGTGGGTCCTTCTGTCTTCCACAAACTCTTAACCGAGTTAGAATCTTTCAATAGGAATTCAAAATATCCTAACAGGGATTCATATGTATTGAATGTATTTCATAAGACTCCTAACAGGGTCCATCCTCTAACAAGGAACTTTCATATTAGTACATCATTTTGTGGGCATCATTCCCACTGGAGTTTACTCTTTTCAAGAGGCTCCGTAGTCAACATATCTTGTGTTATTGTGCAATTGTGTATGGTTATCTTTCTATGGTTGATTAATACATTGGTTATATTGTTTAAAGCTGTAAAAGAAGTTGAATGGTTTAAATATTAGATAATTGATTCACCCCCCCCCCCCCCTTCTCAGCTATCTTGGGGATCTTTACTTTCTAACACACTAATCCTCAAGATCATCTCAGAGAGTTTGGTACCTTATCTATGGAGTTCATCCATGATCAAATGTATCTGATGCATCTTTTCCCCCAAAGTCTCGGTGGACAAGCTATGGAGTGGTTTTCCAGACTGCCCACAAGCATTAAAACTTTTGATGAGATCACTAATCTTTTTATCCAACACTATTCTCACAATATTCAGCATCCTATTAACATCAAAGACCTTTGCAGTCTCAAGCAAAAACAAGGGGAACCCTTCCTGACATTTCTCCAGAGATGGAGGCAACTTTGTACTTGGTATCCTTGTATAATACCTGAGTCTAAGAAACTTGATAAATTTTTGGATAACCTTGCTCCTAACTTCGGATATCAAGTACAGTTGCAAGGTCCTCTCAACTTTGACAGTATGATCAAGCAAGCCGTGAGGATAGAGGCTTTTATGGTTAAGAAGGGAGAATTGACATTACACAAAGATAATAAACAAGGATTCTCCTATTCCAACAAAGACAAAGAGAAATCTATCAATAAGAACAGAGATGTTGTGAATGATGGAGTAGTGGATAATGTGTCTCTAGCACCTTCAAAGTTAGTTTTCAATCTCACCTCTAGTATTCAAGTGACTAAAACTATTGAAAAGGTTGTACCGACTACAACAACCACTCAATAGCCTTCCAAATTCTCCAACAAAAAACCTTGGGCCTCTCGAACCAAGCATGAATTAACTCCCATAAGAGAGCCACTTGATGTAGTGTACAAGACTTTGGTGCAAAATCAGCTTCTCGCTCCTTTGGAAAAGCATCTATATGACCCGCAACCATGACCTCACTAGTGGAATGACAATGCATATTGTGATTATCACCAAAATAAAGGTCATAAGACTTCCACTTGTCTTCAACTAAAACATAAAATATAGGATATGATTGATAATGGTGATATTGTGGTGGATACTCATAATAAGAATTCTGATCACCAAGCTTTTAAAGATCCCTTTCCTCTTCACAAGAAAGGTGAATCTTCCAAGTCAAAGGCATCTAAAAATAAGGTTAACTACATGTATGATGCTAATGATAATGTCATAAATATGCTCACGCCTATCAATGTTGAGTATTATGATGTGATTACTATCTAGGGGAATATGGATGCTCCCAAGCCTAAGACCCTATTTTTCTTGAGAGGCCTAGGGTCTTGTACCTCTGAATCTGAATCATCCCAAGACTGCGCGAATGTTGTCACCAGATCTCGCACTAAGATCACTATCAAGGGTCCTGAACCTCCTGCTACTGTGTCCACACCCAAGCGACCTGCAAACAAAATTGTTGTTGGTCCTACCAACAAGACTATGAAAGTGGTCCCTATGCCTTCCAATGCTATTTACAATATTCTAGATCAACTCCAATGCACCAATGCTCAGATAACCATATTTGAGTTATTGAAGATCTCACCTACTCATAGGTAGATTCTGGATATAGCTCTTACAGAGGCAAACATCCCAAAGGATATTAATCTAGACAAGTTTCAGTCCATTGTGGGTCATTTGACTTTGTGATGAAGGACACAACTGCTCTAATACCACTTGATGAAGGGTGCTCCCCTTAATACCACCAACACATAACAGAAACAAAGAAATAATAGCAATTTGCGAGAACAGAAAATGGGCTTCTTATTATCTCCACAAATGTGGAATTTCAAATTTCAAAACTCTTACATGCAAAGCCACATGGGCATTTCCCTTAGAATATTATGTAGGCCAAAGCCTCGAATCAATACCCAGACTTACTACCCCATAACTCTCTGAACTGCTCTAGACAACACTACAGGCCTTCTTTATATAGGCATTTACCACCCAAGATATTACAACACAACCAATGTGGGATAAAAGATAGATACAACTACCTTGATACAAATATTAAATTTTCACCCAATTAAAATCAAGTACCACCATGTGGATTAAGCACCATCATGTGGGCCAATTACAAAATTAAATTGTCTTTGTGGCCAATAAGAAAATAGAAAGGTGTAACTACCTAGCTACAAATATTAAATGCAAGAACTTTCTACAAATTTCTAAAATGCCACCTACACACCTCGATAAATGAAATGATTTTTATTTATTTATTTATTTCTTTTATTCCACCTATGCACTTTGGAAAATGAAATAACTTTTTTTTTTCTTTCTTTTTTTTTTCTCTCTTTTTTTTTCTCTTCTTTTTTTTTTTTCATTTTCATCACCTCCTCTCTCTTTCATTTTTTTTAATTTTAAATTTTTTTATGCCCCCTTTTATTTTGTGATGCAAGATGCTCCTGCATCAGACACCCAAGGTAGGAAAAATTTTGTGAATATGAATTCACAAAACGAAGTAGCCATTGCTGATATTTTTTTTCTTTTCTTCCAACACCTTTCTAGAACAAGTATCCGTTGCCAATATATTTCCTTTTTCTTTCTTTTCCAACACCTAGTTGGAATAAGTATATGTTGCCGATAATACTCTGCTGTAATCAACTTTATCCATCTATAACTCTTATTCTCCTCCAAACCTCTAGAATCTAATGCACCTGTAATAAACTTTGTAATGCCATACAAATATTCTATTGCACACCAACCATCACTTACAAGGTCCTCATATAAACAATCATCATTATCTTTCAAATCAATCTCAAAGTTAGTATCCCATGATTCATAAAAATCTACCTCTTTCACATCTTCATCTTTAGTTTCTTCTTTTGTGTCTTCAACAAGGCATGTAACAAGTTCTCTACTTTGACCTCCAACCAAGTTATTACACTCTTCCTCAACTACTGCAATCTTCATTAATAAATCATCTTCATCAACATCAAGTTCATAAATCTTTTCATTTGCATTCTCTTCCTCTTCTTTTGTACCACTTGTGTGATACTCCACTTTATCTTCTTTCTTTCCTACATCTAAAGAATTGTCATCATCTCTTTTCTAATGAATCTCTCTTCTTTGTTTTAGCTCCGCTTCTAATTCAACCACTTGCTTCTTCAAATCTAGTATTGCAACTCTTGTTGCTTCTTGATATCTCTCTCTAATTTTCTCAAGTCTTGGAATTCTAAGAATCCAACCAATCACAAAAGTCATTTTCTTCTTTCTCTTCTCCATGCTCGCATCCTCTTAACAAAAAATTCACCCAACCCAAGGTCTTGGTGCAAACTACCTCATGTTCGGCTCTCTGTTTACACACTCAAGAACTCCTGCTTTGATACCACTGATAAAGGGCCAATAGCTCTGATACCACTGATGAAAGGCCACACCACCCTTACCAACTCATAACAAAAAATAATAACAACATGGAGATAAAGAGAAGATAAAATGCTTTACAAAGCATACATTAATACTTGAAAATAATTACAACTTGAGAGATCTTACATCTTCAAAACTTATAATCCAAGAGCTTCAACTTGAGAGCTTCTTCCCCAGTACAAGATCCTACAACTTGAGCTTGTTTATGAATGCTCCTATGCCTTCTTTATATAGGCATTTCCCACCCAAGATATTACAACACAACCAATATGGGATAAAAGATAGATGCAACTACCTTGATACAAATATTAAATACCCACCCAATTAATATTTAGCACCACCATGTGGGCCAATTAGAAAATTACATTGTCTTTGTGGGCAATAAGAAAATAGAAAGGTGTAACTACCTAGCTACAAATATTAAATGCAAGAACTTTCTACAAATTTCTAAAATGCCATCTACACACCTCGATAAATGAAATGATTTTTATTTATTTATTTATTTCTTTTATTCCACCTATGCACTTTGGAAAATGAAATAACTTTTTTTCTTTCTTTCTTTTTTTTTTCTCCTTTTTTTTTTTTTTCATTTTCATCACCTCCTCTCTCTTTCAATTTTTTTTTATTTTTTTTTTAATGCCCCCTTTTATTTTATCATGCAAGATGCTCCTGCATCACTTTGCCACACTATTTGTCCTTTTCTGAGGAAGATGACCATTCTGTTAGTCACCTGCATAATTCTCCCTTGCGTATAGAGGTCATGATTGGTCAGAAGCATGTCCACCGCATGCTTATTGATAATAGTACTGGCCTAAACATCTGCTCTGCTAACTTACTTGATTAGCTAGGCTATGGCAAAGATCACATAGATGCTCGTAAGAGAATAACTATCAAAGCCTATGATGAAGAGGAACGTAAATCTAAAGGCTTGGTTGTGTTACCTATCCATGTGGGTCCTATTGAAAGGGATGTTACTTGTCAAGTTATTGACATCCCTTTGGCATACAATATTCTATTGGGAACACCTTGGCTTCATGAGATGTAGGTTGTGCCTTCCACATACCATCAGTGCATCAAGTTCCCATTCCACAGAGCTAAATTTACAGTGCCAGCAAATATGGGCTATTCCTACAATACACTCACACAAACTATGGATAGCTTTGTACCTACCAACAAAGAGTCTATTGAAATTCTTGATGCCAGACTTAGAGAGATGGAGCAGACTCTAAAGCTTCAAGATACAGGCATGGGTGAATACAAAATTGAACCTATTTTGTCCTTGGTGGCATTACCTCTTTGTCCACGTTCCTATAGGAGACCTTCTAAGATTAGTAGACCCCCTACCACTTCTTCTGAGATGGTTTATGATGGTGCCTTTGTTCGTGCCTCAACTCCCTTAGAAGATGTAGATGAAGACAGAGCTATTTCAGCTTGGCTTTATAGAGAAAAGAATACATCTCAACAAACCACCTTAGCTCTTGAAATAGACCCTACTTGTAAGGGTCTTAAGATCATGAAATGCTATAGGTACAAAGGAAGTGGTCCCATAGGAATGAACAATAATGGACTGATCAAGCCTATTAAAGCTACTGGTTGCAGAACAAAGGACACCACTAGCCTAGGTTTTAAGAAAATCCCATTCCATTTGGGGATTAATAAATTTGTACCAAAACTAGAATCTGATCTAGAATATGAGTCAAAGAACCAATTAGAGCCTGAAAGTCCTCTTTCAGCTAACAATAATGCAGATGATGATTCTGATGATGAGGTCTTTCCTTATCCCATCCCTATTGGTCTTGTTGCACTCTTGAATGAGCTAGATGATTTTGTACCTCACGTCAGTACTGCTAACATTAACAGTGACTCAGATGAGTCTGATTCAATCACTCAAATGACTTATGAAGAATGGATAGAGGCACACATCTCTGATCCTAATTCTATAGGTGAGTCTTATGTACCACCACATTTCCAAAGGCAATTTGAACTAGATCAATTATGATAGCCTGTCAATGCTAATAATGAGCTAGATGATACAGCCAGTGCAGATGGCACTCCTACATCTAGCATCACCAACTCTCATGAATACAAGTCCAACTCTTTCTTTGATGCTTCTTCTGATAAAGATATAGATACAGTGCATACTTATGAAAACCACCTTGAAATAGGTGAAGAGTCTAGTGTTAGGATAACTGAATGTGACTTTACTAATGTTAACATTTCCTCTACTTTGACGTTAGGTCTCGAAGGAATTCAAACGCATCTTTGAATGAGATCACTCTAGGTCTCAACTTGCCTATCTGAGCTTTTGATAATTACACCATGAATGCACTTGAACCCGCCATCCCCCTTTTACTCCACCATCCTAATCTCATTGAATAGAACTCTACCTCACCATCTAGCGAAGTCCTTTTGTTCCAGAATGATCACACCCTCGCTTGCTATCTCAACACTATCAAACCTTTAATGGCCTCCACCAGTGAAAGTAGTGTCAATATGACAGAAGCTGATATCAAGTATCTCAGTCAAAAAATTAAGAGAAAGAAAAATAGGTGCTCTAATGGTGAAAACCACATTGTGGCAGTATTCGAGCCTAAAATAGTAAAAATAAATGATGTATCCACAGGTGAAAACCTCTTTTAGGTGCCCAAAGATGAGATACTTGATTCACTTCCACTACATTTTCAGGAGAGATCATCAGTGCTCATTGAGTTGACATTGCTAATAAATTTGGGTATGGAAGCTTTTATACACTGAATCTGCACCTCTGATATCAAGCTCTCGTAGTCTTGATAATCTAGTATAACATGGGACTCATCTCAAGGCTGTGGGACCTTTTGCTAACCGAGATGAGACCTCCAGATTCTAGGCTGGTTCCTCTTGGATAATCACCTTGATTTGCTTTTAACAGGAAAGTAAACTTTTGAGGGAAAGGGATAGAAGGAATGCATAAAAAGGGAAATGACTGAAAGAAAATCTATCCTACTAGGTGATGCACCAAAACTAGGGTATGAATTGTAGTATGAAGGATGAAATTAGTACACAATCCTAGGTCTAGGAGATTACAACTCAATGAATAGGCCTGCATAAGTATTTTATAGAGGGGTCTGCAGTAAAGGAATACTATGTAGGGAAAAAGGAATTTCTCAAGACAGCGGTACTCCTAAAGAGTTAGATACAGAATACAACCTACAGATAAACATTCATCTCTGCAATTGGGTATATGAATGAGATAGATTTCCAGGGGTGGAAGTATGCCCACAAAAGCATTCGAATCAGATCATTCACCAGCATACACATGAATTGCAGAAAGAAAGAGGAATTAAAAAAAACCTAAGAGTTACTGAAACATACATATACTGAATTCAATAAGAGGTAATCTAGACAAGCAAGCATGAGGACAACAAGAATGTCACAGAATACTTTGCAATGTTTGAATTCATTAATGAGAATCTATAGGATGTGGAAAGCCAAAGGGGTAAAAAGAAATGCCACAGATAGCTTCCCAAGAAAGAGGCTTTCTATTTTACAAACATGTGAATTCTGAGCACTATAGGCTCCAAAAAAGAATATATACATTCCCTGCACGCAGGTAGGAATCAAAATATCTCCTTAGGGTTACATAAATTTGCAATAGAATAATCACCCCTAAAACTGGTCACTTCTGATCATAAATGTGCTCTATAAATATCATGATCGATCAGATATTTCATTTGCGTGCCCCAACCCTGTACCGCAATCAACCTACAAACAAAAAAGCCTGGATTCATCAACCTCTCTACAAATTGGGCTATCATGAAAGCCGCAAAAGTATCTCACGAGGATAAGAAATGACCCTTGATGGCTAGCCAGACCTCCTTCATCAACTCCGCAACCTGCAAATGTCCTCAAAAATTCAATTTTGAGCTACCCTGTCGCTTCGCACATTATCCTTAGAAGAAATCCCATGAAAAAAATAGGCCTCTTTGCCTAAAAAAAACACTGGTTGCATGATTGCATGAGCTAAAAAAGCCTCATGTGATCATGTGACAAGCCTCCTTGAAACTTCCACTGCTTGCCACAAATGCTCGGGCTCACTCTCTCTTCAGTCGCCAAGTCGCATTAACCTTTTTTTAACCTCAGGCTCCATCTGACGACCATGTGAAAACCTGCTAACCACGCAACCGCGCTCTTTGCCAAGTCTGGAAGCCTACTCTGCTTTTAAAATAACATTGGTCACATGATCACATGAGCCCAAAATACTGCATGCAATCATGTGACTAGCCACATAGATCTCACCCTGCCGCCACATAAGACACCTAGACCCACAAGAAAGTCACCTGCCAACCACGTGGACCAACTAAAAACTTGCACGAGCTGGACACATGACCACACCAATCGGAAGCATCAGAAGGATCCTACGATGATCACATGATTGCATGGGATTGGAAGATCCCATGCAAACATGCGACCACCGTAGATCTTGAATCTATGGGGGCATATGTTACATTGCCGACGGCCCACCGCAAATCGAACACATCACCAAACCACAAGCCCACCGCCAAAGTCAAAGCCCCCCGCTAACCGCTTATCGCATGGTCGCATGCGGTCAAGAGGCCGCATGCGATCATGCGACCAACCGCATGGTGCTACCACTGACTGCCAGACGTTGGAGTTGACAATAGGATGCCCACCGTGAACCGCTGACAGTTTGTAACATGGTCGCATGGGCTCAAAAGAGCCCATGTGATCATGTGACCAACTGGGAAATGCTACCACTGACTGCCACCTCACTATTTACTAACTGCTTGGATGAGCCCACGGTGCCGATCAATGGTTGTCGTATGATCTTATGGGATTGAAAGTCCCATGCGATCATGCGACAGCCATCAGATTTTCATTGCACTGGCACGGCCTTGAGGAACTGGGACCCACCTAGTCAGAGTTGCGCACTTAGAGTTGAAAACATAGAGGGTTTTTGAGAAAAGGTAAAAAACATAGGATTTTCAGAGTGGAGGTCAAAAACACACTGCATTTTTGGACCAAAAGGGCAGAAATATCTTGAGCCTTCATAGAGAAGGTCAAAAACACACTGGGTTTTCGACACTTGAGCAGTTCTTTGGAAAAAATAGGACCGTGGCCAAAAATGAACGACATGGAAATTTTGGGCAACAGAAGCTACCCCACAAATCATTCACCTGGCACAATCTTTGTCTGCTAAAGAAAGGGAAGAATTCAAAAAGTTTTTTAGAAGCAAGAAAATAAAATTTGCATGGACTTACTCTGATATGCTAGGATTAGACCCCAATCTCATCATGCATCATCTATCCATTACACCAGGCATCAAGCCAATTAAGAAAAAGCTTCAAAAAATGCATTTGTATGTGGTGCTCTTAGTTAAAGTAGAATTGGAAAAGCTCCTCAAGGCTGGTTTTATTAGGGCCATTGACTATGGAGAGTGGATTTCAAACATTGTCCATGTCCCCAAACATGACAAATCTATAAGAGTGTGCACAGATTTTTGGGATCTAAATAAGGTATGCCCTAAGGATGACTTTCCACTACCTAACATTGATATTATAGTGGACATGACTGTAGGCTTTGAAATGTACTCTTTAAAGGATGGTCTCTCAGGATACAACCAAATTAAGATAGCTCTTGAGGATCAAGAGAAGATAGTATTTACTTGTGCTTGGGGAACCTTTTGCTGGAATGTTATACCCTTTGGGCTTAAAAATGCCAGAGCTACATACCAAAGAGATGTCATAACTATCTTCCATGAAATGATGCACACAACTATGGAGAACTATGTGGATGATACGTTGGCTAAAAGTATGTAGAGGAAAACACATCTTGTTGATCTAGGTCTCATACTAGATTAGATGGAACAGTTTAGCCTTAGACTTAATCCCAAGAAGTGTGCATTCGGCATCACATCAGGAAAGTTGTTAGGGTACATTATATCAACTAAAGGAATAGAAGTTGATCTAGAGAAGGTCCAGGCTATAATGGAAATACCTCCACCAAAGAACATTAGTCAGATGCGAGGTCTTCAAGGTCAGCTATAATCCATCAGGCGCTTCATTGCACAGTTAGCAGATGAGTCACAACCATTCACTAAAACTTTGCATAAGGGTGTGACTTATGAATGGAATGAATAATGTGATAGAGGACTTACTTAGATCAAATATTATCTTGCTAGTCCACCTATTTTCATTCCTCCCATCCATGGAAATCCATTGACACTGTATATCTCAGCCATGGATACCTCTTTGGGTGTTTTACTAGCACAAGAAGATCAGAACAACAAAGAAAGAGCTATCTACTATATCAGCAGAACTCTAGTGTCTTAATAGATGAACTACACTGTAATTGAGAAGGCATTGTTGGTAGTGGTGTTTGATTCCCAAAAGTTGTGACACTACATGTTTTCCCACACTACGTGACTCATTGAAAAAATTGATCCATTGAAATACTTACTCAACAAAGCTACCCTCATAGGTAGATTAGCGAAATGGGTCATGATTCTTAGTGAATTTGACATTTAATACATGGAAAGAAAAGATATCAAGGGATAGGCTATTGTAGTTCAATTAGCTGAAGCTCTTATTATAAATTATTAGCCACTAAATATTGAGTTCTTGGATGAGTCTATCATGCTTCTCACACATCAATTATGGACAATGTTCTTTGATGGCTCATTTACCCAACAGGGGTCAGGTGTTGGAATCCTGTTCATTACACCTCAGTGATATTCTCTAACAAAAGCTTACAAGATGTTGTTCCCATGCACTAATGACACTACTGATTATGAATCCTTGATCAATGGGCTAAAGATGGCTGTTGAATGGCAGGTGGATGAACTAAAAGTCCTTGGTGATTCACAGCTGGTAATCAATCAAGTGAATGGTATCTACTTGTATCATCTTAAAATGGAAGAACTTCTATGATAAGAGAATTTAGGCCTCTGATTAAGTGGTTTGGGTCATGTTAAGCACCTTGATTAGATCTTTGCATGTATTTGGCTTTCTCCCCAGTTTCCATTTCTTCCCCACACTTGATTTCTTCATTCTAGGTGAAATTAGGGTTAAGGTCTTAAGGATTCTCCTGATTTTCCCTCTTCCATGGCTCTATTTTCTAGGTAAGATTTAGAAATAGGTCATCCTAGCCTTCATCATAGTAATAATAGGATTTTATGTCTATCCCTGACATTCTATCCTGATCTGACATCATTTCTAGGTTTTTGGGCATCCTCGGGACCTCTGGACTTAATCCTGACTGAATTAGGGTTTAGGATTAGAATCGACCTCACCTAACCAAGTCAGGATTAACCTTGAACCTAAATAGGTTAGGATCAACTTCAAACCTAACCAAGTCAGGATCGACCTTGAACCTGACCAGGTCAGGTACAACCTCAATTTTTCCCCCCTATTCAATTTTCCAATGTCTTTGATTTCTAGGCATCGAGCTTTCAGGATATTTGTTTTCCCGCCTTCGGGTCGGTCATTTCCAATTTTGAAATGGTAAATACTTTAATTAAATTTAATCTAAGTCCATTTTTTAAAGGTTAGGGCCTAATTGGGATTTAATTCTCCAAGGTGGCCCTTCTAGAGGAGTGTGACCTAGTTCACTATAAAAGGAGGCCTTCCTCTCTCATTTTCACATCTCATCTCAAGCACTTTTCTCTCAAGCTCTCAAGGTGATAAAGCATTCAATAAATTCTTCAAGCATTCAAGAGTTCAAGCATCCATTCATCAAAGAGATCCATTGTTAGCCATTGAAGGATTCAATCTCTTTGGAGCCCCCTTGAAGATCCATCCTTCTCCATTCATTCAAGCCTTCTCATATGCAAAGATCAAGTCAAGATTGGTGTTGAAGATCAAATACCATTGATTGGAGACATCCTATATTCATTCTACATCCATTGAAGTATTCCTACTTGTGGATTTGAGGATTTGAATCCTCTACAAGGAATTTAACATAAGCAAGGTGATTTATTTCAATTACTTTGTTTATGCACACTACATTTTAATTCAATTTCAAGGTTAATTCCTAAATTGGGGTTTGACCAAGGTAAACCCCCCATACAACAAAAACCCCCATTTTCTTGCAGGTACAGGTGGAGAATTTAAGATCTGAGAGTGAATTTGGATACCCTTTTCAGAAAACTTCTGAGATCTGTGAATAGGGATAGAATCGGACTTTAAATAAAGAATGTAGTATTTGACCTTTTATGAGGGTCAAGGTTGACCTGACCACATCTTGGAGAAAGATTTCTGGGTTTTCTCCGTCTCAGCATTTCCAATCCAAAGTAGGTTGCAAAATCTTTTGAAAGTACACACAGACACCAAAATTTAGCATTTTCCAGATTTTCCCTAATTCAAGGTTAGTATTTGCACTTCAATTATTCCAGATTTCAAACATAACTTTCTCCATAGGGAAACATTAGATTTGTTCTCTCTTTCTTCCATATTCTCCATAAATTGATCTGATTATGCATTAACCTTTTGGTTGATCAAATTGGATCTCTTCTTTGGGAATTTGGGTTTGAGAATAGATCTCATATTTCCCTCTTTCCATATAAACATAACCGAATAGGGTTGAATCCATTTAAACCATATTCACTACCAAAAAAAAGATGAAAAGTTGGTACCATATAAATAGATGGTTGATGATCTCAAACAATACTTTACACACATTACTTTCCAGAAAGTCCCAAGAGTTGATAACAAAGCAGTCGATGCCATGGTGACACTTTCCTCTATGCAACAAATGCTGGAAAATGACCTTAGACATGAGTTCCTGGTGGAGACATTATGCTACCCTACCTACAATTTCCCAAAATCCAAGATGATTTATTCAGTCATTGGAAATGATTCATCTTGCTACCACCATATCTACTCTTATCTCCATGACCAAATTATCCCAAATTCCTATTCACAGAATGAAAAATGCCACCTCATTCGCAGTGCTTCATGGTATGTTATCATAGCTAATGACTTATTTAGGCAAGGACTTGATAGTACCCTCCTTAGGTGTCTAGAACCCGATGAGTCCAGACATGCATTAGTTGAGATGCATGAAGGCATTTGTAGGTCTCATTCAAGCGGCCTGACACTCGCTCATAAACTTATTAGAGTTGGTTACTAATAGCTAGAAATTGAAAAGAAAGCTATCATATATGCTAAATCTTGCAAGCAGTGCCAACTTCATGGTAATCTAATCCATGCTCCTACCAAGGAGCTTATTCCTTTCATCAGTTTTTGGCCATTTCAGCAATGGGCCTTCGACTTGGTGGGTCAGATTCATCCATCTTCCTCAAAAGGGCACAAGTTTATTGTTACTACTATAGACTATTTCACCAAGTGGGTAGAGGTAGTACCTCTTTCTATTGCTGATGGAAAATCCATAGAAATATTCATATTAAACTACATCATCTGTAGATATGGTGTACCCTCCACGATAATCAATAATAATGTAGGGCAATTCAAAAAAAAAGATCTGAAAGACCTATGCACTAGATTCAAGATTACTAAACACTTTGTTGGAAATTTGGCTAATGTGGATGCATAGATGTTGTCATTATGGAAACATATGATCACTATTAAGAGCACATAATTTGGAAAGCTATAGTTTGAGAGCGCAAGAAGAAATTATCTAAGTATGGATTCTGAGATCCTGACAGAGCACCCAAGAAAGATTTTGTTGGCACAATTCCCTAGTATAATATTTTTGTTTGTGTAGTTAATTGAAGCAACTATAGAGTATAAGGATACCCCATCTCAGTGCACATAAAGTTTGGAGTAGTATGGATGAAGATATTCAAAGTTTACCGATGACAGTTTACAGGCCGACAGAGCAAAAAATAGGACAAAATTAGTAAAAGGTTAAGGGATTTTTTTGCTTTGCAAAATAATGTCTTAATGATGTAAAGGGATGACATATGAAGTGAATATAATGTGCAAGCTGATAGCAAAGAATATTATGTTTGTGAATTGTATAAAGGTAGTTATGTACCTTGTAATGTAATGAAATTTTTGGTAACTTGTGAACTTGAAAAGTTGTGATATAGTTGTAATTGTGATAGCGGCAAAGGCTATGTATGCGAAGTTGTAATAAGATACTATTGTAATTAGACAACAAGTTTGTATTACCTATTTGGGTAGTGAGATCATTTGGTGATCAGGTTTTGTACTTGTAACTCCTAACAAGGTTAAGGCTTCTAACAAGGCCTAAAGTCCTTTAACCAGGATAGATCTACTAACAGGGTCACAACATCCCTAACAGGATACATTTGATTAGTGATCATCTTGTGGGTATCATCCCCAACAGGGTTTCCTTGAGAACAAAATCATGTGTTATGAGTTCTCTTTATGTTGTGTTATGTTTATTGATTAGTTTGATTGTCTTCATATGTAGTAAAGTAATTTATAATATCCATAAGTGGGCAAAAGTTTCTGAAATACTAATTCACCCCCCACCTCTCAGTATTTCCTATTTTTAACAATTGGTATCAGAGCATAGTTACTCAAAAGGAAGGAAGGCTTAATAGCTTGAGTAAGATCTCTATGGATATGGATCAATTACAAAAGAATCTTGAAGAAGCACTTGAGCAGATTGATTTGCTTACTGAAGAAAGAAACTCTCTGAAAGGAAAATATGAAGATGCAAAGAATCTTATTGACAAATTGAAAGGTAAGATCAAAGATCTGAAATCTGAGAAAGAGACTAAAATACTTATTGAAGATTGTGATGACCTAGAAAAATAAAATGTGATTCTAAAGCATGAATTAAGAGCAGCAAATCTAAAACTTAGCATGAAAGATGAAAATCTGAGATCTGAAAATGAGAATATAAAAAATGAGAATGAAGATCTGAAATCTAGACTTGGAAAGATGACATCTGAATTCGACAAAGTCAAAATGCAATATGATGAACTTGAGAAGTATAATAAGATAGTGAAAGGTGAATTGACTCAATCAAAGCAACATCTTGAGAAGTTATATTCTAATAATGAGAAGATCAATGAAAAAATATCTTATGGGAAACCATTCTATGATAAAACTAGTCTTGGATACAATATATTCTTTAAAAGCAAGAAGTCAAATCCAGTAGCACCTAAAGTTGATGAAGTAAAATCAGACATGATCAAATCCAAAGATCCACCTAAAGAAGAAGGAGAATCATCAAAGCAAGAAGAACCTCTGAAGCAAGAAGAACCATCAAAAGGTATGCAAAAAGAATTTAAAGGTAGATGCTTTGTATGTAACACTATTGGACACATGAAGAAGGATTGTACTGGTAAACAATTTAAACCTCTCAATGGTTATTGTTATAATTGTCATGGATTTGGACATAGAGCTATTGAATGTAAGAATATTAAGGTCATTGAAAATAATTACAATAGAATGTCTAAGAATACTGACAATGCAGATAAAAGAACATCTCAAGGCATGAAAAGAAGAAATGGAATAGTTTGTTATAGATGCAACAAAGTTGGACAAATTGCTATAAATTGCAAAACTCAATTGAATCAGCAAGCACCTAGTTATGTACCAAATAGAATTATTTGTCAGATCTGTAATAAGATTAGACATACAACAAGATTTTGCAGAATGAACAATGGAAGGTATCATCAAAACCCTAACCCTAGAAACTTTGCAAGAGGAAATGGAAATGTAGGAAACACAGAGAAAAAATGTTGTAACAATGAAAATGAAGTGAAATTTGTTGAAGCTAATGATCAAGAAAGTCTCTTCAGTGTAGAAGGTAGTCAAAAAGGTAATGTATGTGATGGTAAGGTTGAATCTTTACCTAACTTATCTCTGAGCACTTAAACTCTGTTATTTTCAGTATTTTAGGAACTTAGATTTAGTGTAGATTTAAATTTTGGTTGAATTAAGTTTTTTGTAGTTAGATGTAGATTTTTATGATGTACTAATGCTCTGGTTAAGTGCACAAAAAATTTTATGAAGTTTTGCAAGGTTGCAAGAAGATTTACTATTGTAGGGTTGAAAATCAGCTTTTTGGCTTTTAAGTGGCAAAATGAATGAATGCGATGTGAAATCGAGTTAATGCTAAGTGTTATAAGGTTGAAATAAAATAATTTGTGGTCACAAAGTGATTAAAAGTGATTTGGGAGAGCAGAGAAGTGATTTGTAGTAGTTTGAAGTCAGTTTTTAGTGTTTTTGCAGTTTGAAACCCTAAGTTACAAAATTAAGGTATTTATCTCATCGAGAAGTGATCTAGAATATATTGGTAGTTGATTAAGATGGATGCTACAATGATTCACCACATTAGAGATAAGAATAGACCTAAAAGAAAAAGAGAGACCCAGTAGAACCTGAGGAGATGGATGAAAACCTAGCTTTGTCTGTCGTTCCAGATGGTGTTTTGCATTTAGAAAATGTTAAAGCTTATTTGGGATGTAGATTTGAAACTTTGAATGAACCTGAATATGATGGAGACTACAAAATTCTATACAATGATGACATGTCAATCAAACTTGGTTATGAGCACCTTGAAAACAATGAGATTGTAAACTACTCACTTAAGTATGAATTCATGGATGATGAATGCACAAAGATAATCCTTAGCAAAATTCACAATGAAAAGTTTTGGATGGAGGATAGAGTGATAGACATTAAATCTGACCTTATTCATGAAGTGACTAGTTTATCTAGTGAGATGCCATTGAATGAAAAGAACATGAGAAAAATAGTGATTGAAAACACAGGATCTAGTTACAATGGCAAAGGGATTGTAATTAGTAAGATTAAACAAGATGATGTTAGATATTTGTGTAAGATACTTACAACTAATTTTTGTGGAAGTTCTAGAGGAGATGATATGCTTGCAGGAATGGTTCATGTAGCCTACCTGATTTGTATTGAGAAGAAGAAAGTAGACCTATGTGAAATTCTGAGAATTCAGTTGTTTGAGAGTCTCGAGAAGATCAAGAAAGCCAAAAACACACAATTTAGGTTCTCATCTCTGATTACCTACATATTCTTTTACATTTTGAGAAGATTTCCATTTACAATAGCTTGGAATGATGATGTTTTCACCATGGAAAGAATTAACAATGTGTACTTGAATCATGTGGTTGAAAAAGTTAATGACAGTGTAAGATTGGTTTTAAAGACATTTCAGCAAGTATGTAAAGGCAAAATAAGGATTCCTTAATCTTTGGTAGATAAGTATAAGAATAACATATGCTTTATGGTAGACACAAACTTTTCTTATATAGAGGTAGTTGAGCCTAGATTGGAGTTCATAGACCCTCTTGGATATGAAATATCAGAAGTAGAAGTAGAAGGATATGTTGGCAAACTTTTGAAGTGTGAACTTGATCGTCACACAAATAGATTTGGCACCTATGAAGAAATTTTCAATTCGGATATGAGCATGAAGGAAGAGAAGCAATCTAAGAGGAGAGTAGAAGCCATTATGAAGAAAATCTTGAAGGATAGTGGTATGTCTACTGTAGAGTATAACATTGCAATGAAGATAGCTGAGGCAATAAGAATTAGTGAGACACTAGTTGTCCCACCTTTGGCAACAAGTTTAGCACCTGATCCCACACAAGTAAAAGTGAAAGTTCAAGTACCTGATATTGGAGACAAACCTTCCTCTCCTACACTTGGTAAGAGAGTGAAAGTTAGTGCATCTAGACTAGGCAAAAGACAAAAGACAATAGTTCCTCCAGTACTAAGGAAGATAGTGGAAGTGAAGGATGATGAGCCAGTGGCAAAGAAGAAGACTTGGAAGCCAAGAATTGAAAGAGTAAATGAGGACATTTGGAAGCATGGAGACTTCACAAAGATGAATAAGTATTATGATTTGTATAACTTTTCTGAGAGAATGAAAATTGAGAATTCTATAGTTACCTACTTAATTCTTTCTGATAAGAAGTTTGATTCTATAAGAGGAAAGATCCCTGATGATCTTTACAATAAACTAGTGAAGAGGAACCATAGAGCATAGGAAGAAGACATGAAGATGAGAGAGCATGTTCTGAGACAATTTTGTGAAGTTAGAGATGATGATCATTTGAACAGGCTACTAGACCCTCTTGGAACACTCTTGAGAAAAAAAAGAAGATCAATAATGATCATGGGAGGTAAATATGAGGATGTGAAGAAGGAGACTGAGCAAGCAGTAGTTCAAGTCTTAGCAGGGATTGTAGTAGGAAGCATAATATTAACGAGACACAAAAGGTATCTGCACCTGAAGAAGAAACACAAGAACAAGATATTGATCTTGAAGAAGTTCCATCTTCTTCACACATTAACATTGGAGAAGAATCAATGGATGTAGGAGTGATAGTAACTCTTGAATCTGATGACACAGTATTCAGTGAATTGGGCAACATTGTTGACAATTTGGCATTAGAAGAATAGATCAAAGTTATAGAAGCAGAGGTTGCAGAGCAAGCAGAGCCATCAGAAGTTGCAAAACAGTCAAAGAAAGTAGAGGCACAAGTAGAAAAAGTGAAGCAAGACAAAGGTAAATAGATCTTTACTGAGGTCACTACTCCTAGTGCACCCTCTATTATTCAAACCATTGCCAAGGATATTGATACTGTCACACCCAAAAAGAGGCAAGTAAGTTCAATTTTTGATGATTTTGGAAAAGATGTGGATGATGATGACCAGCTTGAGTTGATCACATCTTTAAATAAAATTATTGGTAAAAATAAGAAAGTGAAGAACTTAGAAAGCAAAGTTGTAGAGTTGACTGAGAAGTTAGGAAGTGTGATCAGTACTGAAATTCTTGAGTTTGATCCTAATGAAAAAGAAAGATTGGTAGTAAATGCATTTGACTCTGAATTTACAAATTTGAAGGATATTGCAAGAGTTAAAGCACAGGTAGCCTATGAGGCTGAAGTTCTTAAAGATATTAGCATGAATATCAAGAATGATATTGTAGACTTGGATGTCAGCATTAAAAGCTTAAGGAAGCATGTGGAAACTGGGAAGAGTCTGTACATTCAATGTGTTAAGTTAGCTACAGTGATAGAGGACAAGAAGATAAAAGAGAAAGAAGAAGAAATTATTGTAGAAACAAACACCTTGTCCACTTCTAATGTTAAGATCAATTCAGTTGAGAAGAAGATAAGATAGAAGAAAGATGAACTGAGAATTTTGAATGCAGAAAGAGAGATGAAAATGAACAGAATAAATATCTTAAGGGAGCATGTCTCTATTAAGATTACCATCATTGAAGAACAAATTGATAAATTTCTTAAGGCTAAGGCATCTTATGAGAAGTTCAGTTTTGATTCCCTCCAAGCATGTCAAATTGCTGCATATGGACTAAGTACTCTACTTAGTGTTGCAGATTAAGTAAAGAAAATGTGGGAAAAAGACTTTAAGGCATGGAAAGAAGATTTTGCAGACTGTGTTGCAAGCCTACTGGTTTTGCAATAGATAAATTTTTGTGAAGGTAACAAATTTTGACATTTTTGTACTCCATCTTTGTCATTGATGTCAAAGGGGGAGAGTTAGAGAGTTAGGTAGAAAATTGTTTGTATATGAAATTTTGAGTAAGGATACTCATAGGGGGAGCTATGAAGTATGATATGATATGATATATGATATATGTATATGTATGTTGGTTTGGCCAATCAACACCTATCAGACATTTTGATACACAATTTGCATATATAGTTTTGGAGTTTAAAGTTTTGGATGCACACTTAGCCAATTTTCTCATATGTTGCCATCAATGACAAAGGGGGAGATTGTTGGAAATTTGGCTAATGTGGATGCATAGATGTTGTCATTATGGAAACATATGGTCACTATTAAGAGCGCATAATCTGGAAAGCTATAGTTTGAGAGCACAAGAAGAAATTGTCTAAGTATGGATTCTGAGATCCTGACAGAGCACCCAAGAAAGATTTTGTTGGCGCAGTTCACTGGTACAATATTTTTATTTGCACAGTTAACTAAAGAAACTATAGAGTATAAGGATACCCCATGTCAGTGCGCATAAAGTTTGGAGTAGTACGGATGAAGATATTCAAAGTTTACCAATGACAGTTTACAAGCCGACAAAGCAGAAAATAGGACAGAATTAGTAAAAGGTTAAGGGATTGTTTTTCTTTACAAAATAATGTCTTAATGATGTAAAGGGATGAAATATGAAGTGAATATGATGTGCAAGCCAACAACAAAGAATATTATGTTTCTGAATTGTATAAAGGTAGTTATGTACCTTGTAATGTAATGAAATTTTTGGTAACTTGTGAACTTGAAAAGTTGTGATATAGTTGTAATTTTGATAGCAGAAAAGGCTATGTATGTGAAGTTGTAGTAAGATAATATTGTAATTAGACAAAAAGTTTGTATTACTTGTTTGGGTAGTGAGCTCATTTGGTGATCAGGTTTTGTACTTGTAACTCCTAGCAAGGTTAAGGCTTCTAACAAGGCCTAAAGTCCTTTAACCAGGACATATCTACTATATGATTGTAAATTGGCTCCTAATAGGGTCACAATATCCCTAACAGGATACATTTGATTAGTGATCATCTTGTGGGTATCATCCCCACTAGAATTTTCCCTTGGCCAAGGTTTCCTCGAGAACAAAATCATGTGTTATGAGTTCTCTTTATGTTGTGTTATGTTTATTGATTAGTTTGATTATCTTCATATGCAGTAAAGTAATTTATAATATCCATATGTGGGAAAAAGTTTTTGAAATACTGATTCACCCCCCCTCTTAGTATTTCCTATTTCTAACACACTTGTCATCTATTTATTATCCCTAGGGTAATGGGAAAGTAGAAGCTTCCAACAAGACTATTCTTAAGATCTTAGATCACATTGTACACAAATCTGGATGGGACTAGCACCTCCAGATGAATCCTACTCTATGGGCTTATCGCACCAGTATCAAAACACCTATAGGGGCCACACCCTTCACCTTGGTATATGGAGCAGATGTTGTACTTCCAATTGAGGTTGAGATTCCTACTTTATGAGTCTCTCTAAGAGCCTCATTGCTGATGAAGATATTAGAATATCTAGGCTACAAGAACTTGAACTACTGGATGAACATCGACAAGTGGCATTTGATCATTTCTAAGCTTATCAGAAGTGAATGTCTAAGAGCCATAATAAGAAGGTCTGACCATGAGAATTTCAAGTGGGTGATCTCATCCTGAGAGAGAACCCTAAGAATCAACAACAATAGATTCAGAAAGGAAAGTTCGAACCAAACTAGCTTGGTCCGTATATTATCACTACAACATTTGGGTCTGGTGCTTATCAACTCTCTGACACTGAAGGAGAACAACTCAAAGAGCCTATCAACACTCTTTATCTAAAGAAGTTATATAGTTGAGATGTCTTCTAAATGCTCATGTACATATTTATTTTGAGAAAATCCTAAAAATTGCAAAATGTCTTGAAAAAAATGATCATCTTAGTGAAAACCTCGTAAATAGGCACTTTGATGTATCTATTATCCTAGTGAAAACCTGGCAACAAGTGCCTTGATAATAAAAATACAAAAAAAAATTGAAAAAAAATAAATTTGGGCACATAAAAGATCTTTTTATGTATAGCATTTCGATTACATCTGGTACACATCATGTGCCCCGCCAAACAAAATACAAAACATAATAAAAACAAAAACATAACAAATATGTCACTACTCTACCTGTCCAGGTTCCGATAATGAAGAGCCTCTGCTACCGCTTCCGTACCTTGGTGGACAGACACCAAAACCTCTGATTGGCCTACCTCTCCTTTGTGGCATTCCTCCATCTCACCTCTAATCTACTGGGACTTCCTGATGGTATAATGCCTTGTAATAGGCAGCCTCTTGTCCAACCTTCATTACCTCTTTCATCACTGATAGAGTCTCCATCATTAACTGAGATGCCCCGGGAAGCTTTACTACCTTCTATGCAACATATCATTCACCTTGGTAGTCTCTGACAGAAGCCTCCACCACTCCCTATTTGTTGTCATTTCCTCTAATTGTTGTTTCAACCATCTCACTTGTTTCATCGCAACAGTCAATTTCTCTTGTGTTTCCTCTGACATAGTGTCAATTGCTATCATTGTCTTCTGAGATGCTTCCAGTCTACTCTGCAAGGCATCTTAAGCTACCTGGGCACAATCTGCTTGAGCCTATTCTACTTCTAGTACTCCCCACATATGAGATGCTTCAGTTTGGGCACTATCTTCCTGCCCCCTATCTACCATGCTTTGCAACCATGTCACCTTGCTTTCCGCTTGATCTTCTCTTTCTTTTTTTGGTGCCAGATGTTGCTGCAAGGCGTCTCTCTCTTCCACCACTGCATTGTAGTCTTTTGCCACCACAAATTGTCTCCATATTAGTGGCTTTGGTACCATTTCTTGCACTGTAATGATTGGCTCTAGTTTGGGTCGATGTACCACAGGAATCAATCTCTATTGTTGCTCATCTTGTCAACCTTGTTCAAAGAAACTAGAGAATACTAGATAGCTGGGTCTCCATGGTGCATATTGCTCCTAGGCTGTGGCCTCCTACCTTTCCTCATCCACTTGCTTTGTCTATTCCCTCAATGCAGCATGCAATGACAAAGGGCTTGGATCCCTTTAGGGCCATCTTATGGTAAGATTTGGCCTCACTCACCTTTCATCTATATTTTTCTCACCACCCTCATCACCTCTTCTATGTTGGCTCATTTTATATAGCATCTTGTCTTCGTCGTACTGATACACTTGTTGTATCTTCTCTCTCTACCTTTCTCTCTAATACACTTGTTGTATCTTCTCTCTCTGCCTTTATCTCTAAGACACTTGTGTTTTCTCTAGTGAATTCTCCTTGGCTTATATATCCATCCATGACACTAGTCATCACATCTGACCATCACATCTGACCAAAGTATTTGATAAAGAGTCTACAATTGACAATAAATTATGAACAACGGTATTTTTTAATATCACCAAATAAGACAAGACTAAGGAAGGACCCTCCACTAAGGCTTATTTTATCTTATCATCCATTAGTGGGGAGATGGAATGCATGGATCTTATCCTCATCCTCCATTAGTAGATCCTCCATCTTATCCTAATAAGGTGGAATGAGGACTCATTCTCCATTACCTTCGTTAGTGGATC